>OMPJ01009975.1:0-38481 GCA_900312935.1 Carapus acus
TCACGATTGTGCGTGTCATCCTTGCGCCAGGGGCCATGCTAATCTTCTCTGTATCGTTCCAATTTTATGCATATGTGCTTCCAAGGAGAGAGAGAGAGAGAGAGAGAAAGAGAGCCACAGAACCACATTCACTGTTTGGGTGAAAGGGAGGGCTGTTTTGTTCTTCACACAGAGACATTCATTGATTCCACCTCTGGTGCTTGCTTTCGAAATTTGTGTCTGCAGCACTGATCTCTGACTTGCCACCGCATGTCTCTGTAATATCTTTGTTCTGAGGCCACCCGAGGACAGGCTTAGGACACTGGAACTTCTCTTTATCCGGAATGAGCTAAATGAAGAAGAGAGAGAAAGAGACCACATATCTCGAGCTGTCCAAGACACTTCAAATATCCATAGCTTTATTACCACTTCAGCAATAGGTAATATCCTCAGCACAGGTTTTGATACTTGTCTCACAGAGATAAAGGGACAAGGAGACATTAGAATCAGGTAAGCATACCTGAGCGGTCAAATGGACAAGGTGATAGGTGAGTGGATGAGGGGACATGTCCATGCATTTAGCATGTAGTCTAACTACAGATGCAACAACAGTGATGACATTAAGAAACAGTGATGTCACTTGTATAGTGTGAGGCTGACAGGCTCCTCCCATGGGTGCAGCCACTTCAGCCAGCTGTCAGTCACAGTCAGTCTCGCTGTCATTCAGGACGCTGCTCCTGCTGGGTGAGTACACACGTGCACTCACTCATACACTCTGACTAAACCTCAGTTATGACAACACATCAAATGGCATCGCTTTTGACACGTCTGCATGTCTGAATCCAGATATGTGTGTGAACAACGCTTTAGTGAACATGAATCGTCACTTGATCTTCTCCCTGCTGCTTTACTGCCTTCTAACTGGAGGAGGTATCCCACCGTGATTTTAAATTAAAACTATATCAAAGATCAACAATTGAACTTACTGTCCTAACGGTATCTTTGATTGGTAGGGTACAGCATCCGCTGCTTCACCTGCACTGACTACACAAGAAATTGTTCCAAGCAAAGAGACTGCAGCCAGGATGATGCCTGCCTGTCTCTAATTGAAAGAGGTACTGTATGTCTCTTGTCTGTCCCTCTGCCTGTCTCTCACTGAGAGAGGTATGTCTCTTGTCTGTCCCTCTGCCTGTCTCTCACTGAAAGAGGTATGTTTCTCATTTGTCCCTCTGCCTGTTTGTGCTTCTGCTTGCCTGCTTTTCTCTCCTCATTTGTATGTCTCCCTCCGCCTCTCTCTGCCAGTCACTGAGGGTGATCTGTACCCATCTGTTTCTCATTAGGATGTGAGAGAAGAATGCTCTCACATCCTCCTCCTGCTCACTTCCTCTTGTCTTTTATGATTTTGATGCAGGTGGGATGACGTACAGAAGGTGTGTTAAGTACTCAGACTGCGACCACAGTCGGCTGGCCCAGATGTTCCCCAAGGTCTGACTGCCAGCTACTGGATGCTTGATTGACAGACTAATTGATTACAGATGGATTGACAGATTATGGAAGATTGATTAGTCATTAATCTGTGTTATATCCCTTGCAGGTCTCAAGATTTGAATACGATTGTTGCAAGTCAGACCTGTGTAACTCTGTCTCCTCATCCAAAACAAGCTCTCTGATGAGTCTACTGGTCTCAACTGCTGCCATGTGGTGGTTCTTGCATTGAGGGAGGCATGCACACATGCTTGTGCAAAACTTTTTGTTCTCCTTACTCATCTGATAAAATCTGATGATCTAAAGCTTATAGTTAGACAAAACTATGTGGCCAGAATTCGACGACGCACTGAGCTTTTCTTTCCCTCTCCCCTCTCTCCTCTCCCCTCTCCTTTCTCTCCTCTCCCCTCTCCTCCTCATTTGCATTCACCCCTCACTTGCATCCATGTTTCGTAAGTGCATGTTACCAATTGGGCTTCCTCCCCAGAGTTTTGTCTTGTGCTTTATTAACTTGCAGCCGCCAGCCAGAGCACCACCAGTGATGATGGACCTCCAAACATCTGGGTCCTGCTCCAACTGCTGTGCATCCCTACACCTCTGTCACTCTCTCCTTCCCTCTCTCTTTCAGCCTAACTGGTCAAGGCCGCTTACCTGCAGCCTGGCCTGCCCGGGGTTTCCTCTCTTTAATGGAAGTTCTTCCTCCCTACTGTCGCTAATGGGAGATATGTTGGTTCTCTGTGTGTTCACCGTAAAGACTTTGACTGCTAACATTTTGTGGAGCTCTACCTGCTCAATCTTGGAAAGTGCCTTGAGATAACTTCTCTTATTATTTGTCGCATACAGAATTGAATTGAACTGAATTGAATTGAATTGGATCGAACTCAACTGAACTCAACTGAACTCAATCAAATCTAAGCTTAAATTTGATTAATCTTTGATGTCAGTAATGATGTCATTGCTTCAGCAAATGACTGAGCAGCGTTTTTACACCATGACTTCATTTAATTTACAGAAACTATGTTTGTGTCAATAAAGAGAGACAATATAGCTAAAGAAGGGGTGACTGATTGTTGAATTTTGCCATGTGAATCAACTATCCATTCATTCATTTTTTATTTGGAGTTTGTATTTCAAGTACATGATTCCAAATATGCATTTTCTGTTATTTCTGTCATTTACAGTCTTGTATGACAACTTGTAACTTACAAGAAAAAACTAAGAAAGGAGTGGGACGAAGTAATACCCATTAACTCCCATACCTATCAGTGTTTTACAGTCCCGGTCGTTCAATCTTCAAAAAACATAGGTTACAGTGACATCAATAGCAATAGTAATCAATGTATTCCTTATATACTGATATACTTGAATACTCCAGTATTTAGGTATCATTTAATCAAGTGGTGCCATGACACATGATTTTACTTTGTCATACCTATATTCATTATTCACTCATTCATGGTTCAATTCATATTATCAAAACAATTTACAATTATTTATGCAATTACCTTTGTTTTTAGATTAACAACCACTTATGGAAGTCTTGTATTTTTGAGTCAGTAATCTACCAGGCAAAAATAGTGTACCCTTGTTAGTGCTACAATCCCTGCATATTCCATAAGTGCAATGAGTGCAATATATCAATATACCTTGTGTTTTCTATGTCTTTCTAACAATTTTTTGGAGAGGAAATTTTCTTTTTCATACCTATCTTACTGAAAATGCAATTGACAATAAAGTAGGCTCACTCTAAACAGAACGCACACACACCCACACACAATCATAGAGGTAATGAATAGCTAAAATTATTAAAAAGCATTTGGAGACCGGAGAAAAGTGTAACCTGAAACTTAAGTGCGAAAACAATGATTGACGTCGGGATGTTAATTGCAGCGGGCCAATATTTGGATAAACTTAGTTAAACACGGACCACAAAAGCGCAAGCACCATCAGGGGCGGAACTTAGGAGGAGTCTTGGGGGTAGCAGTCCCCCGGCCCGGGCTCTGAAGGGGCCCGTAGACACCCGCACCTACCGCTGACAAGATCACTGCAAACTCCCGAAAACTCGAGGCATGAGGCTGAGGCATTTATCAACAAACTGAAGATGTCTTTGAAGACCTCTGTGAAGTTGCTTAAACCATTCGTACTGGAGCCACCACAGTGATCCCGTGTATGAAGCAGCATATCTCTTCTCTGAGAAAAATGTTTCAGAAATATTTCCCGAACAGTGCTCAGTATGCCTGGGTTATGGGTCCATGCAGTGTAGCAGGTTGGTATTTTAAGATGTTATTGAGCATAATGATATTTTACATGTATTTCATTTATGCCGTGACTTGAATAGATTTTTATCCAATATCCAATGAATAGATTTTTATCCAATAGATTTCCTCATGTTTGTTATGCAATGACAAATAAAGTAATCCTATTTTTCGTTCTATGTGCAGCGCCTGCTGATTTGAGCCAGGCTGAAGGGGACCAATTCATACATACAGCAGGTTTACTCAGTGAGTTCTGGATTGGAGTGGAGAGGGAATATCCCCTCAGTAGCCAGAGAGCTTTATACATCCTTCTACCCTTTGCCACTTCATATCTCTGTGAGATAGGCTTGTCAGCTGTTGCTTCTCTGAAAACGAAGTACAGATCTCAGTTGAACATTGAGCATGATTTGAGAGTAGCAGTTTCCAGCCAGCAACCCCGATTTGAAAGGATGTGCAGTGCAAAACAGGCACACTGTAGCCATTAATGCAGGTAAAGTTCTCTTGTTTATGTTTTTGTTTTTTGCAGATTGCAAAGGAAGTTATTTTGAACTTTGTGTTAACGGTTGTTTTTGATTTTGATTCAGTATCAAATTTTACTGATATACTTGGTGCTAGTAATTTCGATAAATCTAAAATAATTTGAAGTAATTTGTCAAGATACCTAAAGATTTGTACTCTTTTACAGTCACAAATTTAGTGCCTTATATTTCTATCTCCATCTTAATTTACTTTAGTTTACTTTGTAGTTCCAAAGAAAGATAACTTTGTTTTTTTCAAGATTTAAAGGTAGCTTATTCATATCTTGCCAAGTTGTCATTTTCTTCACTACAGTCTCAATATCACTGATTAGTGCTGTTTAATTTCCATGTGAATAGAACATATTTATATCATCTGCAAATAAAATTAGTCTTAACAATTGTGATGACTCTCTGTTTTAGGGAGCTTTGTATCCACCTCAGAGCATCCTCTCCAATACCATACATTTCCAGTTTCTTTAACAATATTATATGGTTAAGTGTATCACAGTCCTTTTTAAATCTATAAATATTCCCATTGCATATTGTTTTTTCTCTAAAGCGTTGGTGATCTCTTCCATTGCATTAATTGAATTAAAGTGGACCTTTTGCTTCAAAAACCATACTGATTCTGATTTAATATTTAATATTTTTCTTTGGCAATTTTTAGTGTATTGGGAAATGAATTAGTTTAGAAAGGTAGATAACAAATACATTTAATAGGCGTCACAATATATCTTATTACTTCACTATCTATTGTCATGTTAACATCAAATCAGTCCGTTGGGGATTTGCTTTTAAATTTCATGACAGCGCTAATGATTTCACATTTATCAACAGGAGCAAAAAAGATTGTGTTAAATTTTTGCCAATGCATGTTCCAATTTCAACATTTGGACGTAACTCTGCAATTTTGTCTGCCAGATATTGATCAACTTTGACAAAGAGGGAGTTCACACTATTTACAGCTTTATTTACATTATAATTCTTTTCATTATTATCTATAAAATAGTCAGGATACACATTCTCTTTACTTCCAATTTGTATTTCTCTATTCAATATTTTTCACACTTTTTTGGTATTACTTCTATTTGCTTAAAATAAGTTTTTATAATATAATTTCTCACTAGTTAATATTCTATCTGTCAACTTATTTTCTTGTTTATACTTCCTTGGAGCTTCCTTCGTCTTTTGCTTGATGAATATTTTGTGTTCATTTTGTGACATATTTCTTTTTACAAGCTGTTTGTAACCCTTACGCCAGTCAAGGCCATTTGGCAAATTTGTTTTTAGTAACATTATTCTTGACGGAACGGTGGATATTGTAAGAGTCATAAACAACTCAAAAAGCTGCTTTAAGCCTTGTCTACATCACGTTTTCTGTAAATCATATTCCAGTCCTGATTGTTTAAATAAGTTTTCAGTTCTCTGATGGCTTCCTCAGTCCTCAATAGTTTACATGAATATGTTTCATCATTATTAAAGCTCACATAATTTTCATCGTATACTGTAGATAATACTGGTAGATAGTCAGTTATATCATCAGACCACTGAATGTGTCATTCATTTTGGTATCAGTGAAAATATTATAAATTCAAGTGGCACTATGATCTGTTATTCTAGGTTTTAGTCGGATAGAGGCTAATGCTAGACATTGTATTGACAAAATCCTCTGTCTTTTGTGTTTATTAGGATTTAATAGATCAATATTGAATTCCCCATAGATAAAGATCATATTGTTAGTTTTTGTGGAGACTTTTTTTGATTGTTTTGGTTTAGGGTGTGTAAAAATTAATCAACCATATATTAATCACATCATTTATCCAAAAATTTAAACAACGTATTGTCAGAGTCAATTTCATGTTCTTGATCGTGGTCTGCAAGCTCAGTACATGAGAATAAATCCAGATCCAGCTTTTCAAAATTTATTATCTTTGGTTTAAGTCATGTTTGTTGTGGCAGAACCTCAAAGCAAAAAAAACAAAGAAATAATCAAAGAATATTTCCCAATTGGTTACCCAGTATCTCTTGGGCTTGAACTCCATACAGAGCTTAGGATCAAGCAGGGGTTTGTGTGCCAGCGGTGCCCTCCTCCAATCTTTCCAAGTCACTGCAATCGCTGATCACCAACACCCTGGCCTCCCCCGATGATCCATTTAGTTGTATGAAAATTCTGTTGTTGTTCTTTATATTTTCTTTAGCCTTCTCAGTTGTCTGGCTTTTCCAGCAATTTCCGCATTCGTCTTTGTCAGATGATCATTCATGTGAACATTTATACCCTTCAGCTGTCGTCCTTGCCTGAGTGGATCAATCTCTTTCTTTCAATTAGAAAACCTCAGGATTAGTGTTGGTGTATCCCCTTGTCATCTTTTTGCAGTGGGTGGTAGGTCTCCAGGTCCTCTACGCTCAGGCTAATGCCTTTAGAGTGTAGAAAGGCTGCCACCTGTTGCGTGGCGGAAGGCACCTCCTCCACAGTTGGCTCTCCCCCATTGTTGACAGCCACAGCGTTTGCATAGGACCGGGCCTGATCTTTAGACCGCTGATGACCACATCATCGGTTCGTATATATGGCTCAAGTTCGTCTCCTCTCTCTTCAAGGTTTCCACTCATCTTGTCTTTTTCTTCGTTTTCATTTCGTACCTTTTTGATCTCCTTAATCAATTCCATGATCTTTCTCTGGTCTTTCCCCATATTTGCCAATTCGTCAGCGAGGAATTCAAGTGACTTCCTAAGGCGCGGCCCCTAGCCCTGCAGCGGGCAGCTAGCCCCGCAGCCTGTTCCATCATGTACAACAAGACCAACCTGATAAAACTAATTCAACAGAGTACTGCAAAATGTCCACCTCTTACGCACATTGTTGTCCTTGCATGTTTGTTGGAATCTGATGACTGAATGTGAAAATTATTCAACATTTGATGTTGTTGATGAATTACTATGCACTAATGACTCAGCAGCTTGTCCTTGTGGCATGCTGTAACAGACATGTTCATCAGGAAGATGGACCCTGTCAATAAAAGTATCCTGAAGTGGCAGACAAATGTCTAGCATTGACTTACACTAAGGAACACATGATGCTGGTCTGTGCAGTTTGTTGATTGTTCAGTCAATGCAGCATCAGGTGTGATCGATGACAAATGAAACCCTACACGTTCAGCCACACAACCGCGTGTTCCCTATGCATTATTCATGCTCCTCTGCTGGTCTTCAACAGATATCTGAGGTCAGTCAGAAGCTCCTGCAACGAAGGCAGGAATACTCCACTCCTTGTTCAGTTACATTTGTTTCTTTGCCCTTTATTTCAAACATATTGACTTTGTCAGTCATTGTGATTCAATCTTTTTTCCTTTTTTCAAATTGATAACAGGTTTAAAAAACACAAATTTTTGAAACAAAGCACTCATATTCACTTCGGTATTTCATTGATACTTCTTGTTTGGACAGCTGACAACTGTGAGCCCGTAGGCACAACTTCGCGATAGGACTATGGAAACAAAGGGGCAGGGGCCATAAGGACAGACAATGGATTTGGACACTATTGGTAAGCTCATGAATGTCTGTGTCCATCATTACTGAGAAACGCGATCTTAGACATGCTGTCTCTGATATGTCTGTGTAGAGGGTCTGAACCAGATCCGACCATCAGTCTATAGAGCCGCCATCAAGCTGCTCCGTTTGCAGACATTGTGCTGCTGTGAGTTAGACACACAACACAGTTTTTGCATTAGTTACATTACTTGGATTATAAGTATTATTTTCTGTTCCATTCTAAAGCAGTTGTGTGTGTGTGTGTGTGTGTGTGTGTGTGTGTGTGTGTGTGTGTGTGTGTGTGTGTGTGTGCGTCTGTGCTTCTGTGTGCAAATGCATGTTTGTGTTTATTAAGATGCAGCATTTTTCTCCATAGGCCCTTTGGATTTGATGGCAGAATATTTCAGTCAATTGGACATAACGGGTACATGAGTTATGTCCCTTGGGCCTATACCTCAAATCAGTTACTAATACTGAAATAAATAAGAATTAATGAACCATTTTACATGGGAGAATCCACTTGCCTGGAGAGATGACATAATTGTAATTATAAAACTCCAATCTACCCTGCACCTCAGAAATGTAATAGTTGGAAAACTCTTATCCTATTATCAGATTTCTCACCAGGAAAATACATATTTATTGTGACGGGAGACATAATAAATAGGTCCAGTCTTAGCTGGAGAGGTTACTGTTCACAGATTTTGCACAGTAGTCTTCTGCTGATATTTTCAGTGTCTTTACAGCGCTTCTCACCAATATACAGATAAAAAAATATCACGATATGGATTAGGTGAAGGAGTAAATGTGTGCAAAGATACCAAATCATTTACGTGAAATCAAAGTGTGTTTATCTTTTATATTTATCAATTTCGCATCCTCCAAAATCTTCCTTAAGCCAATACTGTAAAGAGTATTGCATTATGTTTTACATAGCCATGGAAAAGATTTAGTGAACTCCACTAACTGTGTCATGATTGCATTCTCAATGCTCATAAATGTTTTTTTTAAATTTATATAATCACCGAAATTACTTTACTTTTGGGAGAGTGATCTTTCCAGACTCTCAATGATAGAAAAATAAAGAATATTGAGTTGAAATTTGCTGAATAGTTGAATTTATGTTGAATTTATTAACTAAAACTAGTAGATTGACAACAGACAGACAGACAGACAGACAGACAGACAGACAGGCAAGCAAGCATAGGAGGCAAGCATGTTTCCACTGCAGAAGCACTGCGGCACGGTTTTCTGGCTGTAGAATGACAAAGAAATTGTGTGTAGGTAAAACAGAACATCAGATGCTTTTCTTTAAAGAAATTAATCTCTGCTGGCCAGATTGACAAAGACATGATAAAAGCCTTTTAAAGCTAAATATGGACGAGCATCCCAGCAAAAGAAAAAGAAAAGGAAAAAAAGAAAGAGGAAAGAAAAAAAATAAAAACCTGCAACCAATTCCCCAAACCTTTAAAAGCTCACATCCAGTTACTTTAACATCATTAGTGGGCCATGATTCATGTAATAAATTACACCACCTAACGTTCATCACCACAGGCCTTGCCTACAGCAAATATTGCTACTGTACTAGCTTCAACTCAGGTATTTGAACTTCATCCAGCAGACCACAGGTTTGGGTAAAAATTATTATGGATTTTACATATCCATAAATGTACAGTACAATGAATGTGCCAAAACATAAAGTTAAGGGGACACGAGAAATAGTAGAGACTGAGACCAGATCATGGGCGAGAACCAAGACATTTTCATCAATAACCAGGACACTCTCTTCAATAAAAGTAAAATGGGAATAACTGTGATTTAGTATGATTCAAATCATTTTGAAAAATAATTTTCAATGATAATATTTGCAAAGTTGGGCATGAGACTTCAATTCCTCAGAAACTGTGGTGAGCTTTTCACTCCATTCAGTAATGCAATATTTATGTAAACCTTTATTTTCCTCAATATCAATGAAATAGCTTATACATTACACAAATGTATATACAATATTTAGTTATGTCAGTCTTTTCCAAACTTGATGATCTGACATGAAAGTGTGCTGAAAGAGCATGTGGGGAGGCAAGCATGTGTACTTCAGAGAATGTTAGCACTTAAATCTGTTAGCCAACCAGTGCTATGTAGAGACAACAAATGCCAATTCGTTATCTATACAATGTCTCAAAGCAGGTGCCCACTGACCTATCTATCTACCCCCAAAACATGCCACTGAGTAAATATGGATGCTTGGGGTACCTCTGGAGGTAGTCCTCTGGCCCTCTGATGGTCCTATCCACCACTGTGAAGAATAAAAGTGTGTTTCTTCAAGAGCATTTTGTAATACCGTGTGTAATACTGGGATGCACAAGTCAATGATCATCTAGTTTTAGCAAAAAATGCAGATCATATATGACACGAATACCAAGACTGATTTCGCGAAGGCCCAGTGTTCCTTCCCTTGTGTTTTCCACAGCCAACTTTTTGATAGCCCTGAAGAGTGCATCTGTGCCTGGGTCTTGCGGCAATGCTTGAGTTAGCTCGCGTATACTACAGTTTCCGTTCCAAGTGTCCATCAACACTGGAACCATGCCTCTGCTGCAAAAGCATGTATATCACATTAATCCCGTGGAAGAACCCCCCCAAAAGCCTGAATGACCTCCGCCCAGTGGCTTTCACCTCTCAGACGATTGAAGTCATAGAAAGGGTAGTAAAAAGACACAATGTTTCCCACAATGAGTCTTTGCAGAACCCTCACCATTTTTCATATTGGCAGGCACAGGTTTGACAATGGGCAAAGCTTTCAAGATCACCATCCAAACGCATTTGGAAGGGCCTGACTCTGCGGCGAAGTTCCTCTCTGCAGTCCTCTCTTCCACCATCAATACAATACATGTCTTGGTGAGAGGGTTTCTTGAGAACTTAAACCTGGATGACCAGTTTATCCCCGGATCCTGGACTTTGTTACCAACAAAGCAGTGGCAGACGTTCAGCTCTCAGCAACTCAGTAGTTGAACCTCTGGATCAAATGGCTTGGAAAAGAGTCCAGTAGTCAAGCGCGATGCATATGCTCAATATGTGTCAATAATTCAAACATGGCTTTAGGAAAAGCATGAGACGTACTATTTAACAGCTACGCCTCTCCTGGAATAATTGAAGTGTCACTGTTTCAGAGGTTAGACGGTTTTCCTAGGGATTCAGCCAAGGATTTCATCAAACAATCAAGTTGAGAGACTTGCTCATGGAGATACAAGGTGCCAGGGAGGATGGATATCTCACGGGCTTGTCCTACTTTGACACATCGTGTGGATTCTGACCATTCAACCATTGGTCCAATGAATTGGACTGTGTACAAGCTTCCATATGGGCTTCAAGAGAAGTGGATTTCATCTGGTTCGCAGTATAAAAACCCTCCAGCGGTCACTTCCCTCCCTTTTCTATTTTTGTGACTTTGTGTATCATGAGGCTAAGAAACGAAATGATCCCAGTTCGAACCAAAGCTGCAACATATACCCTAGTTAACTAGATAGACCTACTATGAAGAACTTTGATTGATGAAAGAGAGGTCTTCCTAAAGGGGAGAGGGATATGCCTCAGGTGTTCTTCGTTAACTGTGCACCTTGCTAAACACTGCAAGTCGGCTGTGAAATGCTCAGAATGGGAAAGCACCTACCATGGTGCTGCTATGCACCCCGGACCACCACCTCATTTTATTAAGGCTCCTCCACCACCACAGGAGAACGATGGTGAGGGAGAAGATTTGTCTAATTCAAATACCTTCAGAACAAGCTGTACAGGGGTTTGTGGACCAGGCTAGTGGGGTCATTCATGCTCAAGGATCTGTCTCACAGAAATCTACCATTAGTGTTGCAAGCACAAGGTCATCAAAGCATGTGTGGTACTGGATGATCGGAGCAATTGTTCCTTGGCGAGACCAGAGTTTTTTGAGCTGTTCGGTGTGGAGAGCAAACCAGTCTTGTATAAGGGGCAGGCGGATGACGTGGCCATATCATCGCAATTGCCATATTGTTTTGAGACAAGATACTAGCAGCTGTTGGGTTATCTCTCTTAGAACCCTGTTTTTGATGTACTTGCTCCACGTGATGCCCTCTATCCTTTTGAGGGCCCTGGTGTCAGAGCCAGGATTTCTGAACCATACGGGAGGACGGAGATGACTGAGGCATTACAGACTCTGAACTTTGTCTCCCGGGAAATGTGCCGATGTTGCCACAGCAGTCTCCATAACGACTGCATGACCAAGACTGCTAAGGCACAACGTCGGTCAATATCTGTGTTGAGGTCTCCATTGTTGGTCACTGTCAAGCAGAGATATCTAACGGCAGGGAAAAAGTGGACTGGGATGCTGTGAAATAATAAGGTGGTAGGTCAGATCTATCACCTACATGCATGAGTTCGCTCTTGGACAAGCTTTTCCTCACACCAAGCTTTGTGGACCCCACATCAAACACACTGAGGATCTCACGGAACAGATCGGCAGTGGTGTAAACAGGGTGTTGTCAGCATACTCGAAGTCCCCAAGGATGTAGTGCGAATGGCACCCTGGGAATTCGCACACAGTTAGATGCCCCGCCTCGAGTCTACAGGTAGTGACTCAGCAACCCACACATAGTTGATAGCAACTCTGCTGTGATGGTACATTGGCCAGGGGCTTCACCATTCTTGGGCTTCTTCATGGCCTCTTTGACTTGTGAGACCGGAGTGATGGAAAAATCCGGATATATGGTGTAGTGTGTAGTGAGGATGGGGTCTTCGGGGACAGAGGGATGACTTAAGACCTCAGTAAAGTGCTCCTTCCAACGACTGATGCATTCAGTTTCAGTTGACAGGGTGTTGCCAGCCCAGTCCTTGATTAAGAAGGAGCGCCCGCTTTCCCTTTGCGCCAGGGGTTGAGCTGCTACAGATTGTTTTGGAAAGCTGTCTCAATGGCTGATGCCTGATTGCTCCAGAAGTTTTCCCTGTCACGTCAGAGAGATATGTTCCGTTGGGTGTTGAGAAACTGATACAGGTCCATGTCCCTGTGCAGCAGGGATGCTCGTCTGTTGTTCGCGATATCCAGTGTATCGTGGGATATCCAGGGCTTCTTAGAGACAGGTCTGACAAACCTGAGGCGGCAACTTGCTTGTTTGTCTGACAGAGGCGCAGAAAATCCGGCAACCTGGCAGCATTGGCAATGATCCCGAAATTAGTATCGCTATTATATTTTACTATATTTGGATCAATCCGCCACCACTACTCTCCATTTCCACGCCAACGTGACTCACAAGGGCCAGCAAAGGTGTTGTAGTATGTTGTAGATATTGTGTTGGAGAGTTCATGGGAGAGTAGTGTTATATGGCCGGGGCACAGGACTATCTGGATATTCCAGCAGGCAATGTGAGTCTTATGGCAGAGATCCAAATGTTGTGGTATGGGTTAGGCAAGAGGTCTGTTGCGCAGAGGATCTGTCTGGTCTAATTTGGTTTCTTTGGTTGGTTTTTGGTTGGACCAGCTGTTCAGATCCATAGAAGTAGTTTTTGCAGAGCTCTCTCAGAGTCAACGGTGTGTCAAGATGAAAGATAGGTTGGAGGGCAGAAAGATAGCTCCCTGAGCCTTACAGTGGTGGAGGGGTTTGAGTGCCTGAAGGGGGCACTCAACGAGAGGGTTGCGTCCCTGCGCCTTCAGGTAGGGGACAGATCTCTCACTTTTGTTCCAGCATATGGGCCAAACAGCAGTGCAGAGTGCCTAGCCTTACTGGATGTCCTCGGTGGGGTTACTAGATGGTGTCCACCTGGGGACTCCATTGTTCTATTGGGGGACCTCAACGCCCACGATGACAGTGGTGCCTGGAGGGGTGTGATTGAGAGGAACACCTTGCATGATCTGGACCCGAGCCTTTGTTATTAGACTTCTGTGCTAGTCACAGTTTGTGAATAACAAACACCATGTTGGAACATGAGGGTGTCCATCAGTGCACTTGGCACCATGACACCTTAGGCTGGAGGTCAATGATAAATTTTGTAATCATATCTGACCTCCCGCCACATACACTCAGATGAACAGAGGGGCTGAGCTGTCAATTGATCACCACCTGGTGGTGAGTTGGATCCGCTGGCAGAGGTGGAAGCCGAACAGATTTGGCAGGCCCGAACGTCTGCTGGGAACATCTGGCAGAGCCCTACATCAGGGAGATCCTCAACTCCCACCTCCGGGAGAGCTTCAAACAGGTCCCGAGGGAGGCTGGAGACATGGAGTCCGAGTGGACCATGTTTTCAACCTCCATTGTTTAAGCAGCAGGTCGAAGCTGTGGCTGTAAGGCCGTGGGCGCCTGTCGCAGCGGCAATTTCCGAACCCGGTGGTGGACACTAGAAGTGAGGGATGCCGTTGAGCTGAAGAAGGAGGTCTACTTGGAGGCATGTGGGTCTAGTAAGGCAGCTGACAGGTTCTGCCAGGCCAAGCCTGTGGAAGCCCGGACCGTTGTGAACACTAGGGTCTGAGAGGAGCCGGGAGACCATGGAGGAGGACTCTCGGTCAGCCTTGGGGAGGTTCTGGTAAACCGTCAGGCGCCTCAGGCCTGGAAAGCACTGCCTTACCAACACTGTTCACGGTGGAGGCGGGGAGCTGTTGACCTCAACTGTGGATGTGGTAGAGCAATGACGGGAATACTTCAAGAATCTCTTCAATCCCACTGGCATGTCTTCCACAGAGGAAGCAGAGGCTGGGGACTCAGAGATGGATTCATTCATCACCTAGGCTGAAGTCACAGAAGAGACTAAAAAGCTCCACGATGGCAAGATGCCAGGGGTGGACCTGTGGTGGTCCGTCTGTTTAAGAGGAGGGACCGGAGGATGTGCTCTAATTATTGAAGAATTGCACTCCTCAGGCTCCCTGGGAAAGTCTATTCCAGGGTAGGGAGAGGAGAATCCGGTGGAAAGTCACACCTTGGAAGACAAAGAGGAACAACGCGGATTCCAAGCCAGCCGTGGGACACTGGACCAGCTCTATACTATGTACAGGGTGCTGGAGGGATCATTTGCCTAGCCAGTTCACATGTGCTTTATAGACTTGGAAAAGGCATTTGGCCGGTTCCCCCATGGTGCACTGTGGGGTGGTGCTCCGCGAGTCTGGAGTCCATGGCCCCCTACCACCAGAGCAGGAGCTTGGTTGGCATTGCCGGCAGTAAGTCAGACCTGTTCCCAATACCTGTTGGCCTCTGGCAGGGCTGCCCTCTGTCACCGGTCTTGGCCATTATTTATATGGACAGGATTTCTAGGCACAGCTAAGGGCTGGAGGGGGTCTGGTTTGGGGACTACAGGATCTCATCTCTGCTTTTTGCAGATGACATTGTCCTGTTGGCGCCCTCAGACCAGGACCTCCAACATGTGCTTGGGCGGTATGCAGTCTTGTGCAAGATGGCAGTAATGAAAATCTAAGGCCATGGCGCTCGAACACAAAAAGGTGGTTTGCACCCTGCGGGTCGTAGACGAGATTCTGCCTCAAGTGGAGGAGTTTAAGTATCTTGGGGTCTTGTTTACAAGTAAGGGTGAGAATGGGACGGGAAATTGACCGACGGATCGGTGCAGCGGCGGCAGTGAGGCGGTCAATGTACCGGTCCGTCGTGGTGAAGAAGGAGCTGAGTTTGAAGGCAGAGCTCTCAATTTACCAGTCAATCTACGTTCCTACCCTCACCAATGCTCATGAACTTTGGGTCATGACAGAAAGGACATGAACTCGGATACAAGTGGCCGAAATGAGTTTCCTCTGCAGAATGGCAGGACGCACCCTATGAGACCGGGTGAGGAGTTCTATCACCCTGGAGGAGCTCAAAGTAGAGATGCTGCTCCTCCATATAGAGAGGAGCCAGTTGAGGTGCCTCAGGCATCTTTCCGGATGCCCCTGCACACCTTCCCAGGGAGTTGTTCCAGGCATGTCCCAATGCGAGGAGACCCCAAGGAAGACGCAGGACACGCTGGAGGGACTACGTCCCCCGACTGGCTTGGGATCCTCACGGAGGAGCTGGAGGAAGTGTCCAGAGGGAAGTCTGGACTTCCCTTCTGAAACTGCTGCCCCCACAACCCAGACCAAATGGAAAATGGATGGATGGATGGATGGAAAGAAAGACAGGTCAAGTGAGTATAAACAAAAGAACAAAATCTCACAATATAACCTAATGTAACAACATAAGTAGACATTTTAAATAAGAGATGGGGTCAGATTTTGCAGGTGAAGTTATGGCACATAAAAAAAGGTTATTGCACTCATGAAACATTGCACCATTGTTGGGGATGAATTGTGAATTTGTCCAATAGTTTTTGTTTTGCCATCAGGCTGACTGTGGCAGAGAAGATGCTGTTGCGGTAGCGGGAAAGTAGCAATGTTGTTGTCTGCTCTACTGTGTCTTGCTGTGGGAGCATTGTTTGTGTCTTAGCAGAGGCTTGGCTGGGTGGAGTGGGCCTACCATGATTCCCTCTGCTCTTTTCCAACAGCGCTGCTCCTACATTGAGTCCTCAGAGGAGGATGTTGAAATCTGGCCTTCCCTTCTGAGTCTAGTGCTTCTGCAACATAGCTACGGATAAGCGGTTGAAAATGGATGGATGGATGAAGATGTTGCAGAAAGAGCAAATCAGATGGAAGCAAGGAGCAGACCACAGAGATAGGGTATGGATGTACTTCTTCTTGGTTCCTCGTCAAATATACACCATTGTAGGACCGGTGCAACCCCTCTGATGGCCCAGTATTTGCTTCCATCCGGGCTCTTTTTAGCACAACATGGTACACAAAACCTCAATGTTCAGTGTCATTTTGTCTATTGTTTTCAATAGTAATAGAATTTTGTGTGTGTGAATTCACTCTTACAGTCATATTACCCTTCACCTCTGTCTTCAGCCTATATTCGCAAAGCTTCCACCAACAGCTTATTGACCAGCATCACCAGAAGTGGTGGTTGTTAACCTGAGCTGCAACGCATATGGTTTGGAATTCATGTTAACGATTTCTGAATGACTTCTGGCACAACTTTAAGGCATACAGATGCTCTTCCAGATGTAATCCCCACCATATACCAAAGCTTGGCACCGACACAAGGGCTAGGACACTAGAACAAGCCCTTGTGTGGTTATCATTTTTGTTGTTTCGTTTATTTTGTTATCACTACAACCCCTAATTTACAGCTCTTCAATGCCTTTTGCACACATTCTTCCACTTGAATTATAAAAATGTTGATTTGAGCTCCACCACAAACCTTCACTCTGTCCTGTATGAATTATTGTCAAAAAAATAAAATAAAAATGAGGGATCGTGCTTTAGATGAACACCATGTAGAGGCTCAAATCAAAATAATTTAACTTGTTTTTAAATGAATTGCATTTAATAGCAACTATGATACATCAGTTGTAAGCATCACTAGTCATTGAAAGAGTTACATACGAGCTATATGCGTGTTGTCCTGGAGAGTAAAAGGAGAAAAAGGATAATGATCATTTTTGATACTGATGGATAGAGTTCTTTCATCCTACCTCCATATTTTCAATGTCCGTTCACTGTAACCATCAGACCATTGCATAATGGTATTGTTGAAGCTGTAAATTTCAAACCATTTTCTTGGAACAGCTACAAGCAGAGAATATAAGCTTTTCATTAGACAATGGCACAACTATCCATGCTGAACAATGAATAGGGGCACAGATTTATCAAAATCGGAAAATCCATACCCAGATTTACATTGGCTGACTGTACAATGATTAAATAATCCTACAGTCTCTCCTTGAATTGTACATGGATATGAGTAGGCACTGAATGCATGTGCTTCCTCCATATTCTTTTTACTGGTCACATTTCCTCCAGATCTGTGCCCACATTATTAACATCAGCACCTGCCAAGTAGGGTTTTAGGCTTCTCCACATAATTGCATATGCAGAATCACTGGCTTGTGGTCACATAATTTACAGCATGTATAAACATGCATCTTAAATTAGCATATTTTGCCCAACAGAACGGAGCAGTGTTTTATCACCAAGTCTTTCCACCAGGCAGGCCACTCTCTTGTGTCTCTGTGACTTATGGTGTACGTTTGCAGTGACATAAGAATCATTTTGTCCTACACTAAAGATCTCAAGCTAGACCTATGCTTTGCCCTTGTTAAATCTTTGCCCAAGAAATATCCATATCAAAACCTGGGGCTTCATTTACTAACTGTGCGTAAAAAAGGTTCTATTTTCGATTGTGCGAACGACCAAACAATTAACAATTAATCAAACAATCTGTATTTATGAAACCTGTGGAGACCAGGTTGCACTGTCACATGTATGCAACAAGCAATGATAAATATCACCTGTATGGAACTGCCAAGTACGTGCATGTTTGCACGCGGAAACGCCCTCAAATGACCATATATGGTAGGAACAATCCCTGTAATAATGCGTCAGTGGCACAGACCTCCTGCTTGGAGGTGCACGCCCACAGAGCTGCCCCGCAGAGTTAACAGGTTGTGCGTTTCTCCTCAGGACAGCAAAATTAAACAGAGACACACATGTATTGCAGGTTATCCATACATTGATTGATTAAAAATTGATTGATTAAAATCCTTTCCTGTTCACGTAACTGAAAGCGCTTTTAAGATATGGGCGCAATCTATGGCCCCATTTACGTTTGGGAAGCTTGCAGTGGCTTTAAATCCTTAATTTTGGCTTGTTGGTCAAGTCTGTATGGGAACTGGATGTACTGTAAATCGGGGCTGGAGAAATTATTTCCACTCACACAGCTAGCATAATTCTGCTTAGGGTCTCTGTGGCTGCGCAATGTCGCATATGTCTCTAATCTCTCGTTGAGATGTCCGCGGTGGCCAAAAATCCCAGGGTGGACACAGGGTGGGTGTGAATTGTGATGTCTTTGCTGCAATTTGTCTCCCGCCTCAGCACGGGTTGTGAATCACAGCATAGTTCCATCAGTGTGTTTTTGGGTAAGCGGGACCTGCTGAGAAGACACTGTGCTTTCGCTGAACATCTGCACACTCCTTGAAAACACGCTGCCTGTGCAGCGCACGGTTCTCTGAATTCTCCGAAACAGCAAGACAGGCCATGGTTAGTGTTCCCTCTAAACTTCACGCTTGCGGATTTGCTCACTGCTACCACTATTGCCACGCACAGCGAAGTAATGGGGCGCAGAAAATGAAATCCAATTTGTAAATTGAATAAACACAAAATGACTACAAGCAGTTCCCACTTATTTACTTACGCAGCCAATCAGGTCAGATCAAGTCTAAGCTGAGGACAGATGGGGAACAGTGAAAGTCAATAACAGCTCTTTGTGTGTATGTCCTGCTGTTTTGCAAGTTGGCGTACCTGTACACTGGGATCGATAGGGATAGATGTTGTGCGTACGCATAGTCAGAGGTGTGCATGAGTTTACTCACGTTTCTATGCACATGTACGAATTGGTAATTGTCACACTTTGCCATGGAAAGTGCGTGCGCGCTACACATGGTTGATGAATGAGGCCCCTGGTGTTGTAATAATTCATACCCTGCAACTAAGGATTATGTAAGCATCTTCTACCAAATGAGCAAAATACCTTTTGAGTCGGAACAGTCACATTCAATTTGAATATCAATCAGTAAAAATATATAGTTTACTTTGTCAATTTTCTCTGAAATACTTCAATTAAATTCAGTTCAACTATATTTGTATAGCGCCAAATCATAACAGAGGCTATCTCGAGGTGCTCTCCAAGATGGAGCAGGTAGAGCTCCTAACAAATTCTATAAGCTGAGAGAGACCAAACATGTCCCCCATTAGCAACAGTAGCAAGGAAAAACGTCCCTTTCCGTTTTAAGGGAAGAAACCTCCAGCAGGTGGAAAGGGAGAGGAGAGAAAAGCTCAGTGCATTTTCTTACTCTGGCCGCATATTTTTGTCTTACTGTGAGTTTTTGGCAACAGTGAGATAGACAAGGAGATAAAATGGTGGGCATTTGAAGCTTTGCAAAAACAGCAGTAATAAAGTTAGCTAGAGGTGCACAGTGACTGGAGAAAATATTGAAACGGTTTGTATCCGAGAGAAATAGCGGCAATGGATGTGCGTCAGGTTATGGTAATTAGGGGTTGTAATGAAAAGGTGCTAGTGAGCGCAGAGTGTGCTGGGAGGATGGAGGAATGAGAACAATAAGGCAGAGGACAGATGGGGAACAGCACTGGAGCAGAAGTGCTGTCTGGCCTTTCTGACCTTATCCCCAGGTTGTTGATCTAATTTTTAATCCTGTCAAGCCCGGCTGTGCCCAAAGAAAACCTCAGCATCTTCTCCTTTACCACCTTCAGCCTAGCCTCCTGTCTTTAGCCACTGTTTCTAAGCCATGGCAGGTCTCACTGCCATCTTGTAAAACAGATCTATCTAACTGCCCCACCTGAAATTCACAATGGCCCAAAAAAACAAAGCAAAAGATCACAAAACAAAAAACTGCACACATGCAACATGTGATAGAGGACTGATCGCTTCACACTTGTGGCCCACAAACTACCTATGATTATTACAGTATACCCACTTCATATTGAAGTTGAATAGCCCTGTTGTTAACCTTCTCTTTCAGTCTGTGGACATGGATAGTTGCAGTTCACCTATCACAAAGCACTTTTGTACACTCTGTACTTGACCATGCCCGCACTTTTAATGGTTGACCCAAGTTATTTAAAGTCATCCCTTCACACTATCTCCACACTTTGCCATTTATACCTGTCCACCTACCATTTTCTCACTCTCACACATGTACTGTCTTGCTCCTGCTAACTTTCAATACTCTCCACTCCAGTTCAAACCTCCACCTTTCCAGGTTCTCTTCCACCTGTCTCCTACCTTCACTACAGATTACAATATCATCTGCAAACATTATTTTCCATGGGAACTCCTGCCTATTCCTCCTTCCATTTGTCAATCTATGCATCCATCCATCCATCCATCCATCCATCCATCCATCCATCCATTTCTGCCTCTTATTCAGGGCCACGTTGCGGGGGCAGCAGTCTCAGAAGTGAAGTCCAGACTTCCCTCTCCCCGAACACCTCCTCCAGCTCCTCTGGGAGGACCTCAAGGCGTTCCCAGGCCAGCTGGGAGACATAGTCCCTCCAGCTCTTCTAGATCTTCCTTTAGGCCTCTTCCAAGTGGGACATGCCCGAAACACTTCCATAGGACAGAAAAAATGCTCGAGCCACCTCAACTGGCTCCTCTCGATGTGGAGGAGGGGCAGCTCTACTTTGAGCTCCTCCCCTGTGACAAAACTCCTCACCCTATCTTGAAGAGTGTGTAGCGCCACCCTGCCGAAGTAGCTCATTTTGGCCACTTGTATCCGAAGTCTTGTCCTTTCAGTCATGACCCTAAATTCATGACCATAGGTGAGGGTAGGGACGTAGATTGACCAATAATTAGAGATCTTTGCTTTCGGCTCAGCTCCTTCCTCACCATGACGGACCGGTACATCTACTGCACCACTGCCGCCGCTGCACCGATCCATCGGTCGATGTCCCGTTCCATTCTACCGTCACTCATGAACAGGACCCCAAGATACTTCCACTTGAGGCAGGATCTCGTCTCTGTTCCAGAGGGTGCAACCACTTTTTTGCAGTCGAGAACCATGGCCTCAGATTTAGAGGTGCTGATTCTCATCCCAACCATCTCACACTTGGCTGCAAACCGCCCTCAGGACAACATTATCTGTAAAAGCAGCAGTGAGATCTTGTGGTCCCCAAACTGGAACCCCTCCGGCCCCAGGCTGCGCCTAGAAATCCTGTCCATATACAGTAAATAATTAACAGGACTGGTGACAAAGGGCAGCCCTGCCGGAGACCAACGTGTACTGGGAACAGAGCTACAGTAACTTACTGCTGGCAATACCAACCAAGCTCCTGCTCTGGTGGTATAAAGACTGCGTAGCCCTTAGTAAGGGGCCATGGACTCCATACTCCCTGAGCTCCCCCCACGGAGCACCGTGAGGAACCCGGTTGAATGCCTTCTCCAAGTCCACAAAGCACATGTGAACTGGTTGGGCAAACTCTGTGGAGAGTGTAGAGCTGGAAAGCGTAGAGCTTTTTGACATTTTTGTTTACATGTACAGGAATTTTCACATGATGCAAAATTCTTTTATAGTCCTTGCAATTAACAGATTCTGATGATTTTACATGTGCCAATTTATGTCTCTGTCTCTGTCTCTGTCTCTCTCTCTCTCTCCATATATACATGTACATTACATGTGAATTAAATGGCTTCGACCAGAAGATCTCACAAAAATAAGCATTATGTATTTTGCTACATCTGCGGTGAATACTCCATTGTTCCTAACAGGAATCTAGGCGCTGGTTTCATAAAGCATGCTTACCATGCTTATTTTGGTATTAAACTTGGTGTCCACAGTAGAGCTTGGGCGCCACATATGGTATGCAAGTCATGTACTGAGCATCTGCTTCAGTGGACCAAAGGCAAGAGAGGAGAAGGAGACAATATACACTTTATTAATCCCCAGAGGGGGAAATTACATAGTTTTCACTCTTTAAAATACACACACGGAAGTATGCTCACCATGTCATGCAGTAAGGGAGGGTCCAAAGAGTGAGAAAGCTGCCCATTCTGAATGGACCCCTGAGCTGGTTGGGGGTTGGATGTCTTGCACTAGGGTACCTCTGCAGTAGTCAGGAGGCGAACTGCAGTCCCCCAAGCCAACTATCCAACCTCCAGTGTCTTTTGTCGTCACTGGGACTTGAACCGGCCACCCAGTCCCAAGTCAATCTTGAATCACCATATCGTCCTGTTGCACACTATGATGAAATTCCAGTACCTGTCTTTGGGGAATTCCCTGATATCAGTGACAACCATTCCTCCATTTGATTAATACGCTCTGTTAGAAAATGATTTTTTTTCCCTCCTGAAACCTTATTTGGATGAGAAATATTTACAAAAATCAAGTGATAATATCGAAAGAATGTAGTCAATTTTGTCAGTTGGGATTTTTCTAAATCAGATTAGCAAAAAAAAAAAACTGACCTGCTTGAGAAAAATGTCCACTTTGGATTCAGAAGAGCAAAATGGTCCTAATTCAATTTCTTTTTAGTTTTTTGTTACCCACTGTTATTATTCCCAATGCTACACTTAAAGAATTACATTACCAGTAGCCCCACACAGAGGGTATGTTGAGCTTTATGACATTTCAGGGGCATTATTCAAAGAGGAAAAAAATAAAGAATGTTTTCTTGTACAAAACTCAACTTCCAACAGAAGCAAGCATGCTGCGGTCTTATCCGAGTTCCATCATTTGTTGTGGTTTCTGTCATTCATACTGCTTTCCGTGTAAAAATGTCATAACTACAGTTTGTAATTGTACACTCACATTTAACTCCCAATGGCTCAATCTATTGTAGCCTCATTGCTTGATCTTTTTTCCATCAATGGAGGCTGCCCTCAACCAAATGATGATACACTGTGTCCATTAATTACAGACTCCCTCTTAGACATGATTGTTGTTTGGGTTTCATTAGCATTTGTTTATTTAGCAAAAATAATTAATATGTTTTTGACAAAACATATCAGTTGAGAAAAACAAGAAAAAAATACCTTTATTTAAACTGCCTGAACTTGCATGTTATGACATTTTGTTGTACTTCAAATAACATAAAAGAATGTCTGAAGGTGTAAACTTATTGTTTTTTCATACTGTGTGTGTGTGTGTGTGTGTGTGTGTGTGTGTGTGTGTTTGTTTGTATCATTATGTCATTACCATACATCGGTGACCATCTATTCCCGTTTCTGTAACAATACAAATATGAGTTATATTTTTTCAGATGTGAAACACTATGTGCATACTGTATATTCTGTATTCAGATCAAGGTCAGTCTTATCCAAGCTTCTTCTCTCACCCCCTCCTTTGGCTTCATGCCAAAGACATTTCCTCTTGCATTAGTCTCATCAGGGATTTTAACGTTTCCGACCCAAGGGAGCCTTTCTGGCATGCATATAGCACACACAAATGTACACGTGCACACACACACGCGCGCCTACACACACACACACACATGCGCACACAGGCACGCACGCACACACCCAAACACACACACATACGCACACACACAGACACAAAGCCACTCTGTCTTGACAGCTCACTCTCATTACTGGCCCTCCCTGTCACGTGCCCTGCATCTCTCCTGAGAGCAGATCGTTTATGATCCAGCATATCATGGATGAAAAAGGAAATAGTGAACTGTGTTGAATATGAGGTCACATCATACAATACATGTGGTGATACTTTCAAAATCATGCGTGAGAAAAAAAAAGTGAAAAAGCAATTTCAAAGCAGACATTAAGAAGGACATTTCACGGTACATCCTCGCCGTTCGAGAGTTTTGGGGGAGGGTGGTGGGGTTGTTGGGGGAGCCGGTCTTTCCGCGATTATCTGAGATTTATCAGCGGGGGTGAGCGTGGTGGTGATGGCTGGGGTGCGCCTGTCTTTCCGCGTTCGGCCGTGAGTTGTCGGTGGGGGCCAGGAGGAGTTCCTAAGTCTGAATGGTATTGCTGACAGTGGTCATCAGCTGTCATGAGGGAGCCATGTGTGGTGTCTACGGACCATAAGAAATTGTACCGCGGCACACCTGATGACTTCTCACGGCACACTTGTCTGCCACGGCACAGTGTTTGCTTTAGGTGGTGTATTGATATAGCACTACTACCAAGGAACCCACTCTTTTTTTTAATGTCATTGATTGTTGTTTTGACACAACTTAACATCTCTGAATTGAACATTTCAGATGAAGGTACAAGCCATCTCACCACTACACTTTGTTCCCAAGATCCCCAAGTGTGGCTCTAGTAATTTCATCCCAAGTGTTTTCTCTCTCTGTGTGTTTGTCTCTCTCTCTCTCCCTCTCTCTTTCAACCCAACCGGTCAAGGCAGTTGGCTGCCCACCTGCAGCCTGGCCTGCCCGAGGTTTCTTCCCTTCAAGGGGCAGTTTCTCCTCGCCGTTGTTGCTAATGCAAGATATGTTGGGTGTCTGTGTGTCCAGTTTATAGACAGAGTGTTTACATGAGGAAGTCTACCTGCTCCATTTTGGAAAGCGCTTTGAGATAACTTCTGTGATGATTTGTCACCATACAATAAGAATTGAGTTGAATTGCATTGTTTTGATCCACCACCAAGCATTTTCTTCAGTTGAATGGTGTTTATTTTCATTGCATACACTTTGTACTGCATTTACCGTACAGCACAGCCTTTTTATGTGTCACATTGTTGGTTGGGCCCTGTGATAGGGTCTCGCTCAATAGGATAGGGTCCGTAGGGTGGAGTGAATGAATGGATGGATGGATGTTGAGTGATGCACGATTGTGAGAAACTGCAATTCTCCAGGTGCATCCAATACTTTAAACAAAACAATTGAATGCAACTTCCAAAGGGAAAATCTCAGTACAAACAGCTAAATCCAAAATGTGTATCTGTCGTGTTACAGCACTGACATTTTATCATACTGTATCTATGGCAAACAAAGGTTGGTTAGTGTGCTGCTTAAGAACAATGTTGGTCACGTTAGAAGGCATTTACGCTGATCCACCCACAAATTCTCTCCTCTCGATTATTTCATCAGCTTGAATTCTTTATGCCTCAAAGCCTGCCAGAGTGGAGCACTGCATTGGCCATACAGTACATTCACACTACAGTTATTTGGACGTGGCTGTGGTGTGGCACTGTCCTGGTCCCTCAGTTGGATTCTGCTCGCCCATTAGTGCCATCTGTGCCTTCTTGCGCCGTCTGTGAGAGCTCCACCAACGCCAAACCAATTGGCATTTCTCTGGAACAAACAGAGGGATGGTGCCCAGAGCTTTTAGCAGCCAATGATGTGCACTTACTATAACAAAACCGGAGGAGGACAGCTGCACCTACAGTGCTGTAGTGCTCATGTTAAATTTTGAGAGCTGGTCACTTTGCACCAGCAGAGAAACAGTTCAATATTATTTTGCATGGTATTTGGGTATTCTTGCTTCCGTTCACTATTACAGAGTGACTGAGAGACCACATTTTGAGGTACGGATCAAGTGCATTTGAGCCTTACACAAGGTCATTTCATCTTATGAGATGTGATGCTCATATGGCTTAATTTCTTTTTCTTCCAAACATGCCTTGGATAATCCATTAAAAGATCCATCAAATCCATTAAAGTGCGAATTTAATCAAATTTAATATTGCATCAATTTCTGGCCTTTTTGCACTCAACATTTATATGCTGCCATTAAAAGTATCCTCTACAAACCTCTACAGATATATCTGAACAGAATTTGAAACTAACATATTCCAAGTGGCACAGGAATATGAAAGAACAACCCAATGCATCGTGGACAACAGTAGCAGGGACTAGAACCTTCCAGCCTTAAGATGCTGATAATCAGATTCAGGTAAATCTCACTCTCAACGGCACTGTTGAGATTACCTAATTTAACACCACAAACTGGTTTGACCTTTTTTGATTCAAATAACAAAAACAAAAACAAAAACTAAACTGAACTAAACTAAACAAAAAACCTTCAAGAAAAAGGACGCTTAGTCAATCCTCCACATACTACGTTGACTCAAAAATGGATTATAGTTAGAATAGGATAGAATAGAATAGAATAGAATACAATAGAATAGAACAGAATAGAATGGAATAGAATCCTTTATTGTCACCATGACACTGTTTCCAACATCACTGTGAAAATATGTATTCAAGGTACACATTCTCTATTAGGATTCAAATTCATTTACGTAACAAAAAAAATACCCATAACAAAAGACACAAATTCAGCCTGGGCTGTCAGAGGCGACCTAACATGCTATATCATGGTCAAAATTTCCACAAGTTTCAAGTGCAATCCAGAGACCTGTAGCTGTTGTGGTGTTAATCAGTTTGACATACCATGGCATTGTTTGCTACATCCTCCATTTTCCCTGGAAAAACAAGAAACCGTCAACTTCATGTTTTTCTCCATCCAAAGAGCTTTGAGGTCTCAGTCATTTTTATCACCACCACGATTTCTATTTCATAATATTTTCTATTCATATCTCATTTTTATTCTATTTTTTAGTTTGGGTAAATCGTGTTTGCTCTTGTTCTTTGTGTCAAGATGTTGCAAAGCATCAACTAGAGATGCCAGGTCAACCAGGGTCACTGCTCAGGAAGAGCCCCCGGTTCTGTCTTTCAAAAAGGATAAAGGAAGATGAGAGAGAAAAATGAATCTCAGCATTGCTCTGGTATCTGTGACATCTCATCTCGTGCATATTTGAATTAACAGCGCTAAAGAATCTGATCTTTTGAGATTAACTTGACTGTCGATATACAGTATAAGTTAGTGGACCAGAACTGTGTTGATTAGCATCCAAATGTTGCTGAATTCCTGCAGTTTTTTGGAGTTTTTTTTTTATCAAGGATGTTTTTGCAGAGATTTTGATGCAATAATTCATGAGGTCACTATATGAGAAAGATCTGGCTACTGAGCTAGCCTGTAGATGTGTATTTGCTGTGTGTGTGTGTGTGTGTGTGTGTGTGTGTGTGTGTGTGTGTGTGTGTGTGTGTGTTCAGTGTATTCAGTGTGTTATACCCACATGAAATATAATGTGCAGTTCAGGGCTTATCAAGCTCAGGAGATAAATTCGATATTCTCATCACAATGTCTAGCTGGCATCCACATCTTAAAGGTTTCTCATATGGTTCTCTTGAAATTGACAAGGAGAAAAGGTGTGGTGTTTTGTATTTGTGTCACACCAAACACACAGCGTTTACTACAGGTTTTAGGGAGATGCTGTGTCTTGTGGATTGTAAGTGTTTTTAGGAGCTCATTGAATCTCGACTGGAAATGGCATTTAGCTGTCCTCAGTCACAAATCTGTTCAAAAAGTATTGAAAATAAAAATAGAAAATAAAATGCTGAGGCACTATGTGGATTTTTGATCAAATGACAGCACATTGTAATGTTTAAACAGTACATTAGTTTAAGAAAAAGATGCATCTTAATTTGCAGAAACAGCAACCATACAGAGAGATAGAAAATATTGTATTAGAAATCAAATAAGAAAAAAAGACTACAGCAAATCTATTGGGGAGCAAATGCACACTTGCATCCAAGTTACGCGAGGCTTCTTTACAAGGTTGTTTTCTTTTTTCATTATTGAAGAAAAGAATATTTCTTTTAGATTTCAATAATATTTTTGAGATAATTGTGTATTAAAATATGTATTTCAACTTGATATCATACAGCAATTCAATACTCGATGGGATAATAATATGTCAGTGGCAACACATAGGTCTTTCAGATTTCCCGGATCAAAACATCAGTGGGCAGGGGCGAAACTAAGGGGGGGGGAAGCAGTCCCCCAGCCCAGTCCCTGAGTAGGCCCGTCAGAATATACCAACCAACCCCCCCCCTAATTCACAGACGACCACGGAAGGGGGCCCCGTCATGTGCCCCCTGCCCCTGGCCTGGCACTGACTTGTTTTGCCACTGTCAATGGGTCAATTCAGTACCTCTCAACTTAACGTCCCACACACTCTGTGCAGGTAGCTAACAAAATTATTTAAAAGAGTGTGAAGCTCGGGTGCTTGTCAGTTAGACTGATGCTACTGTGAAAATTGTGAGAGCCGGGATGGGTGAATGAAACATTCAGCCAAAATATGAGGAGAAAGGAATAGAAGAAGAAAAAGCACTAGATTTCCCTAATTTCTGGGTGGAATGAGTATTTCTTTATAGAAATATCAACATACTTTGAGTCTTTTCTTATATATATTCAAGAAAGTGAAGTCCAAACATTGAACTGGACAAACATTAGCCACTTGCTTTGAGTTGTCACAACAGAGCATATGCTCGTCTGATTTTGTGATTCTCGTCACGATATTGGGTTTAATTTTTCAAATTCAGTTTGGTCTTTGAGGCTTACCTGGTTTGCAACCCAGCTAGTATAAACAATGTAAAGTAGAAAATAATGATCAAACCACCAAACAACACAATATCTCTCTGATTCTTTCATAAATTCTTTCAAAGCAAGTGCAGTGTACACACACTTAATGTCTGCCCCAAAAACACAGCTTACAGATCAATTGAAGTGCAATGAACTGTTTCACTCATTCATCTCATGTGTCCCTCTATCTCATTTATCCCTCTGTGAGTATTGAAGGTACCTCAAATATATAAGGGAAATATATAAAAAATATACATCAATCCATCCATCCATCCATCCATTGTCTGCCGCTTATCCAGGGCCGGGTTGCAGGGGCAGTAGTCTCAGAAGGGAAGCCTAGACTTCCCTCTCCCTGGACACCTCCTCCTGTTCGTCTGGGAGGATCTCGAGGCATGCCCAGGCCAGCTCGGAGACATAATCCATCCTGCCTGTCCTGTCCTCCAGCGTGTGTTCCTCGGGATCTCTTCCCAATGGGACATGCCCGGAACACCTCCCTGGAAAGGCATCCAGGAGGCATCCGGAAAAGATGACTGAGCCACCTCAACTGGCTCCTCTCTGTATGGAGGAGCAGCGGCTGTACTTTGAGCTCCTCCCAGGTGACAGAACTCCTCATCCGATCTCGTAGGGTGCGTCCTGCCACTCTGCAGGGGACACTCCATCCATCCGCTTGTATACGATATCTTGTCCTTCCGGTCATGACCCAAAATTCATGACCATTGGTGAGGGTAGGAATGTAAATTGACCGGTAAATAGAGAGATTTGCCCCTAAGGTTCAGCTCCTTCCTCACCACGACAAACTGGTATATTGACCATATCACTACTGCCGCTGCATCGATCCATCGGTCAATCTCCCGTTCCATTCTACCCTCACTCGTTCAAGAGGCAGGACCTCGTCTCCGACCCGGAGGGTGCAAATCACCTTTCTCTAGTCGAGAACCATGGCCTCAAGTTAAGAGGTGCTGATTCTCATCCCGGCCATCTCACACTGCTGCATGTGCTGCCCCAGCACATGCTGGAGGTCCTGGTCTTACGGCACCAGGAGGACAACGTTATCTGCAAAAAGCAGCAATGAGATCCTGTGGTCCCCAAACCGGATCCCCTCCAGCCCTTGGCTGCACCTAGAAATCCTGTCCACATAAATAATGAACAACACCGAAGACAAAGGGCAGCCCTGCCGGAGGCCAATATGTGCTGGAAACTGGTCTGGCACTGGTCTGACTTACTGCCGGCAATGCCAACCAAGCTCCTGCTCAGGTCGTACACAAACCGCACGGCCATTAGTAAGGGGCCATGGACTCCATACTCCATACTCCATACCCCCACAGAGCACCACGAAGGACCCGGTCAAATGCCTTCTCCAAGTCCACAAATCACATGTGAAGTGGTTGGGGTAAATTCACATGATGCCTCAAGCACCCTGCGGAGAGTTAAGAGCTGGTCCACTATTCCACAACTGGGACGGAACCCGCCTCGTTCCACTTCGATCAGAGGTTCGACAATCGGCCAGCTTCTTCGGTCCAATACCCTGAAATAAACATTCCTGGGGAGGCTGAGTGTGATTCCTCTGTAATCGGGACACACCCTCCAGTCCCGCTCTTAAATCTAGAGACCACCTCCTTGGTCTGCCAGTCCAGGGATACTGTCTCTGACTGCCATACAATGTTGCAGAGGCGTGTCAGCCATGACAGCCCTGCAACATCCAGAGACTTGAGATACTCTGGGCGGATCTCGTCCACCCCTGACGCCTTGCCATCATTGAGTCTTTTAACCTCCTCGGTGACCTCAGCTTGGGTGATGAACAAATCCATCTCCCCAGCCTCTGCTTCCTCTTTGGAGGACATGCCAGAGGGATTGAGAAGATCCTTGAAGTATTCCCGCCACTGCCCGACCACATCCGCAGTTGAAGTCAGCAGATCTCTGTCTCCACGGTAAACAGTGTTGGTGGGGCAATGCTCTCCCCTACTGAGACGCCGGATTGTTAGCTAGAAGCTCCAGGAAGCCAACTGTAGTCCTTCTCCATGGCCTCCCCAAACGCCTCCCAGACTCGAGTTTTTTCTTCCAAAACAACCCGGGCTGCCGCACGCTTAGCCAGCTGGTATCTGCTGGCTGCCTCAGGAGACCCACAGGCCAGGTGAACTTGGAAGGCCTTCTTCTTCTGCTTGATGGCACCCCTTACTTTCGGGAACAACCAACGGGTTCGGGGATTGCTGCTGCGGCCACAGCTTTGCGCTGCTGCTTCAACAATGGAGTTGGAGAACATGGTTCACTCAGACTCCATGTTTTCAGCCTCCCTTGGGATCTCGTTGAAGTTCTCCCGGAGGTAGGAATCGAAGATCTCTCTGATGGAGGGCTCTGCAAGACATTCCCAGCAGACCCTCACAATATGTTTGGGCCTACGGGATCTTTCCGGCTTCCTCCTCCGCCAGCGGATCCAACCCTCTACCAGGTGGTGATCAGTTGACAGCTCAGCCCCTCTCTTTACCTGAGTGTCTGAGACATGCAGAAGGAGGTCAGATGACACGATTATAAAATCGATCATTGACCTCCGGCCGAGGGTGTCTTGGTGCACAGATGTCACACAGATTGCACAGATGTCAAACAACATCTGTTTTATGAAGTAGGGATTTGACCAAGCTCAACCAAAGTATCTGTGGTTGGGCTTAAGGAATTCTTGTCTATGGAGTCTTTCGATCAATACAAAAATCATGCAAAGCTCTTTGTTAGATCTCTTTAGATTTTACAGATGGGACCTTTGGTTGCCATTAGTCATCCAAATCCAACAATTCAGGCTATTGTTGCCCCAAATTTGAGGTGGTTGGCAATTCTTTGAATATTGCAAACGGCCAGACACTAGAGGCATGGATGTACATCGGTCGTGCAGCTTGAAAACTGTCTGGCACTCTGCAATGTAAGTGCGGTTATAGACTGGCTCTAAAGCCGTCAGAGTAGTCAATCCACCTGATGATGTATTGTCTCTTTTCTGGTTGTTTGTCATAGCTGAGCCCCAAATTAGGACACGGATTTTGCGTGTTTGGCAAATTGAAATGAAAATAAAACAAATGTATTGACAGGGTTTTGAATGGTCTCCTTAAATTCAAGAATCACGGTCACATTCTTGTTGACAGCCAATCTGTAAAGAGGCGATCAATACTGTACCACTCTTTTTTTCTTTTTGACTTGACAAATGACTTAATTCATCCCTGCCTCAGATCAAACGGAGTGATTGTGGGGACCTCACTATTTGCTCAAAGGTAGATTACCGTGAGATGTATGAGAGGAGGGTGGAGTGACAGGAGAGTAGTATCTACCGAGAAGTTGAGAATTAAATCAAAGATAAAATAGAGCTTGATTAGATTTATCATGAGCATGAGTGAGCATGTCATAACCTGGAATTTTTCACCTAATGCTCTCTTTTCAAGATCTGCCCCCCCCCTTCTCCCCCGTCAAGTGTCTCACCTGTTAGAATACATTTTGCACCATAATGTGTTTCACCTGTGTCATATTCCCCTTTGTATTACACCTTGCCTCATTGCTTTGTCTTTGACAGATTGTGTTTGCAACCGTAGATGTTCAAGCTATTGTTTTTTTACTCTGTTTGCCCAGAGTTTACTCTGTGTTTTGGGATTCTTTTTGGATCTTTTTCCTCATCACTGTCTACCTGATTCTGCATACATTTTTGTGTTTTGTACTTCTCCTGTTCGTCTCATTTCGTCCCTCATGGATAAGATTTCACGGTGCATTCATGATGAACATGCAATTAAGCAATCTGAATAAGACTTAGAACTCAAGTATTACTGGAATCATGATATTTCTCTTGCATTCATGAAAATGTGACATAGTCAGAATGGATCATTCCTATTGCCAACTTTCAGGTGGCTCAAATTTTCAGACCAAAAAGCAAAGCTATGTGGGCAATATTTGGATGAGGAGCTGTGAGAAGAGGACTAATCAGCCCTAGTGAGACACTTTTTTTGCTGTAGTCTTGCAGTTATCCCCATTCCATCTTTGAATTAAGCTCACTAGCAACTGAAGATGAAAACTTAAACAAGTCACATTGCTGAGGCTCAACAAAATGCCATCTTAAGATGCTACAAACTGCATTATGTACTAACATTTCCATGTTTGAGTTAAGAGTCATGCATCATTGTTTTGGACCAGAGGCAGTTTTGAAGAACAGAGGGGCCGAGACCAGAAAAAAAGACTGCTGCACTAATCCAATTGAGTGGTGACAAAAGCATGAATTAAGATTTCAGCATCTGTTGTGCTACGGAATGATCTAATCCTCGTAATATCATGAAGATGAAAATATGCAACCTTGGTAACATTATTAATGTGGTCTGTGAAGGTGAATTCATCAAATGAGAAGTCAACAGTCAATGAGCAATGAACAGGACAATCGTTAAAGTTTATTGAGATGTTTTAAAGTGTTGTGCTCTGCGTCTTTGAGCCAACAATTACTATTTCAGTTGGTACCATTCAATCAAAGGCACTTTTTTTTCATCAAGTTTTTAACTGCCGAACAACAGGACTCGAGGAGTCTGAGATCGCTGCAAGACCACCACTATTGTTCCCCTCCCTGAGAAGAACCCCAGCTGTTGTAGCTCTATAAGGGGAAACTACTGTGGTTTCAGAGAGCGTACCCAGTCCTAACCCTCTCACAACTCATTGCTTGGGAACCTCTTCTTATTCTTGACCTCGACTCAGTTTTGGAAAGCTCATCATCACCATCACTGTGGACAGATTTCTGCAGGGCCAGGAAGACTGAATCTATAGAAAAGTAACACACAGTTTGACAAATTATCCATCATCTGATGTTGGTCACACCAGGATGATCTTTTCCCTGACCAAACATGTTGCCACCTGCACTAGGTCAATGTTACCCTGTGAAGATCACTGCCCACAGCTGGAGTTGACAGTAAGCAACTCCAGCGCTTCAGAAGATTTGCCTTTTTTTTTCTTTGGCGTAATCCAGATTTACAGCCAAAATGCTGCCAATGAGTGTGCCCTAACCTCGATAAGCTATTAGTGATTCTACTGGTCGCAAGAGGCCTCCTCAGGTTGCCGCATGAGGAAGCTGACTGGCTTTTGGCGCCTGGTATAAGCTGCAGGTGAGTCCAAGTACCTGGAAAAGAATACTATTGACATTATATATGCAGTTGCAGCTCCAAAACTTTGAATTTTGTGAAATTGTGTATTTCTTGGAATCAGTATATCCAGTGATAAAAATATGTGCACCACATGAAAGACCAATGTCTCAAGTATGTATTATGTCATTTTCATATCTTGTGTCAGTGCAAAATTATTGGCAATACAATGTAGAGTGTGCACTTGTGACAACTTACTCCATCGTGGGGTAAGTTGTCATATATGTGGGGTAGGATGTCACACTGGATTTTGCAACAAATTCAACAAAGACAAAACAATTGTTTTGGTTCTAATTTTACTTGAAAATGAACACTGAAGTCAGGCATTGAAAATAATATGGCCATTGAACAAATCTTTATTTGAATTATGCAAATGTACTGGATTGAAGTCCAAAGGCACTGCTGTTACATTATCTTCAGCTCTCAGCCTCGAATATCTGTTTGCTTTTCTTAGGTTAAAAGGTTCAGCTGAACTATAAAGGATAGTATTGTTTCATGATGAAACTCAAAGCAGTCCAGAAATGTGGTCAAAGTTTCAAACAAGACCTTGAAGACCAATTTATAAAGGCTACACTTAAGCAGTACCAGACAAACAAATTTCCTTGCCAGTCAGACTATTTGTCCGCATGACAGTTCTGGCACACATAGACTAATTTGCCAGGGATTAACGGTTCGTGGGCTCACCCTTTGCACATGCTCGGAGGCTATACACTGCTCGAAGGCTGCATCATGTGCAAAAGCTGCCATGATGATTTGCACCCAACCACTTTAGTTGGGACAGATGACTGACTCGCTGTTTCAGCTGGGGTGAATTTCTTGCGGTATTCAGCCAAGGTACGGTACCTGACATTGAAGTCATTTGCAGTACTCCTGATTGACTTATTAGCCAGGGTCACCTGCCTCATTGCCCTCAGCATCATGTCAGGTGCTGCACTGCCATATTCTGTTCTTCTTTTGTAAATCCTGACCATGTTTTCTTTCTTTCCCCTCTCCCATAAATCACTGTTATTTTCTGTAGAAATAACAATGTCATTATGAGAACTGCTGATTAGTTGGTTTTTTTTTTGTTTTTGTTTTAAAATAAATCCCGCTCCAGACATGTCCTTCTGAGGCAAGCTGTCACATATGACACATAATATCACATGTGACAACTTACCCCAAGATGACTGAGAGAGGTTGCCCCAAAGTACCATACATGCTAAAGGTAGCTCAAGCTTAAAGTTAGCTTACAGCAAAACAATGACTGAGATACGACAGGATGCCTCAATCTCTCCTCCTCCAAGTCCTAATATATCATTGTGAAGATTTTTATCTGAAACAAGATCATTTTGGGATATATGAGCTTGGAATTTTTTTACTCAGGAATATTCAAAATGGTTCCATGATACTCACCTAAACTCACCGGGTGCTACTCTCTTCTTAGTCAGCACATGACATCAGATGATGCAAAGGTTAAAAACTAGTACTCCACTTTTTAGTTGCCCCCTCTTGTAGGGAAGATGATTGCTATGTGACAATTTACCAATGTGACAAGACCCTGTCCCCCAAACAACATCGATAGTCAGGTTAAGTTTTCAACAGCTATTCTAGGCTTGTAAAAACTATGCTCCTTTCTATGCACAGAAAACGGGTACTTGGTTTGACCTCCTTTTGCATGAGTGTCTGCATCAATGCCGCACATGCAGTGCCATAGGCTGAGCGCCGCATGATATGCAGGCGATCAGCCTGTGGCTCTGCATAAGTGTATCGGAAGCCCAGCTTGCTGTGATGGCGCCCTTCAGGCACTATCGGAAGCTCTCTCATCATGCTACAACAATAGCCCAAAGGCTCTCCATGGGGCTCATGTCAGGCGAGTTTGCTTGCCAATCAAGCTTAGTAACACCATGGTCACTGGGCCAGTTTTTGATTTGTTTTTAACAGAGTGGGCAGGTGTTGAGTCCTGCAAGAAAATGAAATCAGGGTCACCATAAATGAGAGTGAAAAATTAAAAATGTAGATGAAATAGCATGCCAAATCATCATGGAATGTGGAAATTTCACTGGACAAAAAGCAATGCGGATCTTCACCCAGAGTCCAGGATCTTGGTTTCCAAATTACATGAAAAAGGGTCCTCATATCACTGAGCAACAATGCAGTTCTTGTTCTCCATAGCTCAGGCAAGATACCACTGACACTGTTTGGATCAAGAGTGGCCTGACACGAGGAATGCATTTGCATACATTTGTCGCTCATGTGCTGGATTTGTCTGTGTGTAGTGGCTCTTGATGCACTGATCCTAGCCTCTGTTGATTCCTTTTGAAGCTTCCCCAAGTTCTTGAATGGATCTTATTTGACAATCCTCTCAAGGCTGTGGTTACCCCTGTTGCCATGCACCTTTTCCAACCACATTTTCTCCTTCCTATCAACTTTCCATGAATGTGCTTGGATGTGTGCAATGACCTTTTGTGGCTTACCCTCTTTGAAGAGGGTGTCTTTGACTGTCTGCTGGACATCTGTTAAGTCAGCAGTCTTTCACATGATTGTGTTGCCTAACGAACCAGACTGAGAGACCATTTAAGGGCTCAGGGATCATTTTCAGGTGCTTTGAGTTAATTAGCAGATTACAGCATGATATTATGAGTTTCCAATATTGGGCTTTTTATGTGTTTAACTGACAGCGCCATTATCAGAATTTAGAATGACCAAATAAAGTATCTGATATCATTTGGATAGGTATGTAGGTACTTTATTGATCCATTGATCTGGTGATCCAGTGATGAAGGAAAAAAAAAACAAAGAGTCTATCCAGTGTTACTTAGGAAGCAGATTTTCAGACCTCAAATGAATGGCCTTGTGTACCTTGATTCCTGAGGGGATATAATTTTCATCAGAATTCATGATATATGTGAATGATGTTTCCTGTCTTTATATTGTCACATGTTGTGGTATAGGCACTTAGTTAACAGTAAGTTCTCTGTGTGAAGTTTTGCCTTTTTTTCCACACAATGTCAATGATTTTTTTGAAAGCAGCGGACATTAAAAAAAGAAAAAAGAAAAAAGTTTGAACAAAGTTTAGTCTAAGCATTCTTCAAATGTTTAGAGCATTGGTTCTTAACCTGGGTTTGATCGAACCTAAGGGGTTCGGTGAGTCAGTCTCAGGGGTTCAGTAGAGGTCAAGACACACACCCAACTCATATGATTCTTGATGACATGCCCCGATTGGTCATTGTAACAGGGGTTCGGTGAATGCGCATATGAAACTGGTGGGGCTCAGTACCTCCAACGAGATTAAGAACCAGTGGTTTAGAGCCATGAACCTCTGAGGATCATCAAAGAGAAAATACCGGTATCAAAGAAGATATGGTGTATTTTATACACACACACACACACACACACACACACACACACACACACACACACACACACACACAGTCAAGTTTGGATACACCCTTCCTATATGTGTTCAAAATACCTATTTAAAATGACTATTGAAATTTTGAGTTGCGGTGGGGTAACAAAATACTGTACAATCGCTTTTCCAGCCGATCTACTGTTTCTATTCTCCATTCTCCTCAATGGTCATCATGAAACATGACAGTGACCCTCCTCAAGGGACCTGTCCAGACATCCAAAGTTGAGTGAACTAATTTGGAGCCGCTGCTCGGAAATCTGTAGCATAAGCGGGACTTTCTCATCTTGATGTGTTTCAACTCCAAGCTCAGGGTTAGATTTAGAGTTTGTTAATCCTGTTCTGTGGAGTAGACCCCTGGCAGTACAGGAGTTAGGTTATCAGGTGCATAGCGGCCTTCTCTAGTCTGGACCAAGTTCAAGAATACGGAATGTATTGCGTTTGTGGAACCAAGAGGCAACAGTCCAGAATGGCAACATGGGCGATTTTTTACGAGGTTTAATTTCATCCGCCCTTATTGCCTTCAGTTCTGCAATTTCATGCCATATGCTCTCTCCCTCAACTTTGAATCTGATGACTGTCCACATGACACAGAATTCAGAGAGGGAGGACAAACGGACACTCCTTCAGGCCTAAAGTCCAGATAACTGCCCTTTCATCCGACCAGGTTTTTATCCCGTGGCCATTCTGTTCCCCAGTCCCGCAGCAGTGGCATTCCTCTCAGTTCAGATGTAATCCCAAAGTGATTAAGACTTAGTCACAAGGCTACTAAATCGGATTACCTGTAATCATTGTGTCGGGTGGCCCTCCTTCTCCAGGATGCTAGCAAATGTAGCACTGCCGGTCCTGTCTGTCCTGGCAGCAATTTCTACCAGAGCCCTCCGAACTACTCCACTAATTCGTATAAGGTCAGACCGTCTTCCTCACAGTTGTTGACCGATTTTACAAAATGGTATGTCATTGCACTGCAACAAAAATTTCCCACCGGCGAGACAGCGGAAGCAGTCCTGTCTTGTATTTTCAAGGATCATGGTCTTCCACAGGATCCCGTCACTGGAGTCCCAGTTCATCTCATGTTTCTGGGAGGAGATCTGCAAGCTTCTTATGGCTCCCACTGGCTTGTTCCCTTTCCATAGTGTCAAGAGGTATCAGCCCCCACATTCGCCAAATTTGAGCTCCAATGAAATGAAAAATGAAAAAATATGAATGAAAAATAGCTCCAATGCTATTTAACACAGACACCACCTCACCTTGG
>OMPJ01009976.1:3567-53433 GCA_900312935.1 Carapus acus
AGAGATAGATCGATAGATAGATAGATAGATCGATAGATAGGTAGATAGATAGATAGATAGATACGGACGGACGGATAGATAGATAGATAGATAGATAGATAGATAGATAGATAGATAGATAGATAGATAGATAGATAGATGGACGGACGGACGGACGGACGGACGGACGGACGGACGGACGGACGGACGGACGGACAGACAGACAGACAGACAGACTAGATAGATAGATAGAAACACCATAGTCCTTCACAAGGAATAGGTCCATGCCAATAATAATACATTATGTCTGTAGGGATGATGCAATATACCTCATTCTTCCCAAAAATGTCCCTAATAAAGTTGGATTGTAGGTTTTAGGGAGTCACATAGGGAGTATGAATCATCATGGCTGCCATGAAAAAGGTCTGCATAAACACTGGTTTCCTGTGTCCTTGTCCACTAGATGCCAGTTACGTAGTCTTTCGTCTGTCCAGGTAACACGGCTCTGCGGAACATGTCTGATCTTTGTCCGTCTTAATCCTCTTTCTGTTAGCCACCATGCTCTTCACCTTCACCTTCTGCACTCGACTATATCACCCCAAAACACACTCTTTACTCACTCTGCACCCCATTTATCTGGTTCTCCGGTCTGTGCAAACGTAGGTGCAGGTGCATTGATGTGGAGTCCTCCTGAGACAAATTTGGACCTCCCATCACAATGCCTCTCCGGGCCATTAGCAAAACAGATTTGTAATTTGGTTCATAGAGTACAACAGCGACGCTCCCACAGCTCAGCTGTCTCTGTGTGTGTGTGTGTGTGTGTTTGTGAACTCCTACTAGAGTTGAGCGATTCCCATGAGGCTCGGCAGTACACAGCAGCGTCTTGTCCCGTCAGGTGCAAAGCACAGGGATCTGGCTGAGCTTGTAACTTTTCATGTCCCATCATGCTGATGCAGTAATCTGCTAATGCCTCTCACATGCCTGCCTCCTTCACCCTCCTGCTCCTCCCGCCCCACTTCTGCTGCAGCTACCTCTCACTTCTCCCTTGTTGACTCACGAAGCTCCCCTGACTCTCCGGTCATTCCTCTCCCGGGGGGACGGAGAAACGAGAGGCAGGGTGTAGCGCTATCCCAATATTTCCCCTTCATCTGAAAACCTGAGATTGAATCACTCAGAGGTGAGATCACCTCGGTAGCTGATACTTCAAAATAGCGGCTAAAACCCAAACAGCAACACCCCTTAATTTGATTCCCCCGCACATTATGAGGTCCGTGCTTGTGTCATTGAAACTATTCTGGTTACACCAATATTGTTTTTTTCCTCAGAGAGATCTCTCACCGGTCCACGGATATCACAATTTCCACCACAACGTAGCCTCGAGCAACAAAAATACCCTGGAAACATTCCAAGACCAAGTATGAAAGCTATTTCATTACAAGCGAAGCCTCTGCACAGGGGCAAGCATTAAAACATATACGGCATCTTACAAATCAAACAAAAAAACCTGCTGCTGAAGGTTCATAAACTTAAACACTTTTAACTGCAGAATAAAATATCTCACAAGAAACACGAAGCACCAGCTTTTATTACTTGACCATATAAACACTGAACCTTTAATTTAGTGCATGTTTGGTTGACAGGTACCATGCTGCGCCAACAGTTTCCCCATTTACAGGCCCCCACAGAGCTAATCTTATTACAGATTTAACCTCCAGCCGCTTGGCTACTGGTCTAATCCATTGAGTGTAGACGCGCGCACACACTCACACTCACACACACACAGAGTGCTGTGACACACCTTGTGAAACTTAAATTATAGTCATTAGACTCACATAGTTTGAGGAGTTGTACAGACGGACAAACTAACATTTTTGTTTTGAGATACTCTGAGATATCAAGTGGTTCGGAATATAATCACTAACAAATACTTGAGTGTTAAACGTGTGAAGGTCTCACCTGGCAAGTCCAGATCCAGGTGATCAGATACCCGTCATCCTTGAGGATATTGAATATTTCTAGAATCCCTCTGGAGTATCCAAACACGGAGATGCTAGCATCAGAGATGGCGAGGTTTAATGTGAGGAAATCTGTCGGCTGAAGCGTCGACCTTTGTCTGTACAGTACAAAGATCACAAGGCTGTTTCCAAACCAAGACAGCCAACCTGTAAAAAGAGCATAGTATAGTATAGTATAGTATAGTATAGTATAGTATAGTATAGTATAGTATAGTATAGTATAGTAGACAGACAGACAGACAGACAGACAGATAGATAGATAGATAGATAGATAGATAGATAGATAGATAGATAGATAGATAGATAGATAGATAGATAGATAGATAGATAGATGGACGGACGGACAGACATTGCATCTAAGAATAGAACACTGATCAATAGTGCAGTGCCATATAATACAACAGTATATAACAGTCTTACACTATGTGGTATTATTGTATAATTATTTCAGAACGTGTGAAGCAGAGGTTAAAACCATCCAGACACCAGATGAAGATGTCCTCTTAATGGCAGACAGTTGAAAACTGGACCAGTCCTGAAAACAGGCTCAAGGTGTCCTTGAATAATAGCCTGAATCCCCCTAAGGGCTCCCTGAGCGCCTTGCTGGGCAGCCAACTGCCCCTCGAAACTTTGAGGATGGGTCACATGCAGGAGGGCAATGTTCTCCAGGGATCAATAAAGAATGTCCAATTCCAAAATCCAATCCCAAAGGCTGCAACTTGTAGTACAGTATAGCCTTACTAATGCTATTGGATTGACAAAATCAAAGACCTGAGCATAAATGTGAAACAGCTGTTGCATGCAGATCATCACCACAAAGTTTCAGAGGAGAACATTACGGAGGGATAATCGCAATTTTCCCTTCACCTTTTTCCACTTTGCCTACCCTGGTTACTTTTTCACCAACAATTTGTAAGATTGCTTGACTGTTGAATGACTTTATTTAAGCTGCGAGAGGCTGAGGTCAGCTTTTAAAACACCATTAATCCTCCAACTGAGTTATTTATTGCAACAACAACCAACATAAACCAGAAGGGACCATAGGACGGAGAAGCAGGAGGGGAATAAGCTCAGTACGGAAACATACACAGATTCTGTCTTTTCCCCCCTAAACCATCTGTGTGTGTGTGTCTGCGTTAGGCGCTTTCCTTACCGAGCACGAGCAGGTACACTCCGATGATGGTCTCTCCTTGCTCTGACAGAGGCGGATCAGTGTGGAGAGTGGTGAGATTGTTATTCCTCCATGGAATACTGACCACCTTCGGAGGATAATTCTTCAACATTAACTCCATGATCCAGGTTTTCAAAGCATGAATCCTCAGTCTCTCGAGCCGTTATTGCTCTCCTCCACCTTTTTAATTCACCCGGCGTGTTGTGGCAAAACCACAAGTCGGTTGTTGCTAAATCCAGCTTAGACGCGCTCGCTAATAACCTCGCAACTCGCCAGGCGAATGATAGTGGGTGTAATCCCCACTCTTAACAACAACAACACATGTTTCCTTTGCGGGGGAAAACATGGCAATAAACAATAATGTCAACAATTCTGACTTCTGCAAAACAATTCCTAACCGGCCATTTCTCTAACTGGCAAATTGTAGGATTTAAGCTAAAAGGCTCCCACCTGATTCCATTCAGGCCTCTATCCATCTCTAGCACTCATCAGTTCGGTCATGTGGAATGTACCTCAAATATAAAAAGCACTTTTGTCAATCAGATGATTTCTTTATCTGTGTAGAAGTAACACGATGATAGTTGGACCCAGTCACTTAACCCTTGCATAACTTACCAATACCTACTGGGGCCATTTTTGACCCCAATTAAAATTCTCAAAATACTGCGAATTTTCTCAAAACATAAATTAAGAAAAATATTGCCTTGTGCCGCAAACATGTTTAATGAGGAATACCTGGAAAATGAATATATTGCAATTTTTCTTTATAAAGATTTTGTAGAATAACAACCCCTGAGGTAACTTTTACCCCACGTGTGCATCTAAAGGTTAAGATGCCTCATCATCACATGACAGCTTGCTCCATTTTTCTTGTACCACTTTCATTTGGGTGGGTCAGATGATTGTTGTGTCATCTCCCTGAGTCACTGATTGGGCTGTTTGTTGGCTGTGTGAAGCCTCCTGTGATTCGTTACAGCCACACAGACCTCACAAACCAAACTCGCTCATCGATCCACGTTCTTTGTTGTCTGCACAGGTTGTCTGTACTTTGCACTCCTCTCCTCGCCCCGTGGCCTCTCCCTCTCTCTTCGTGCTCACAGTGAGCTTCTCTGTGGCAGAGCATCACCTCCCCCGTGCTCAGGTCACAGTGCGTACCTTGTTTCTCTCGCCGCTGAGCGCTGGCCCACAGGATGTGGAGGGAAGGGCCGCCGCTGCCAGTTACCTCAGGGCTTCCGACTCCTTTCGCATCAAACCTTTTCTTTCAGACTGAGGCGGGAGAGGGAGAGAGAGAGAGAGAGAGAGAGAAGGAGAGGGAGCGGGAGCAGGAGAGAGAGGAGAAAATCGAACCTCTGACCCCAACTGTCACCCATCCAGCAGGGAACACAGCGCCCAGTCATCTCTCACCCCCACCGTTACCCTCAGACGCCACACCACAAGGCCTTTAAGCTTTGCACTGATCCCCGTGTGTGTGTGAGCGTGTATGTGTGTGACTGCAAGCCGTGACATTTGCCAGGCCGTCTGGTCAAGCTGTGGTCCTCAGTCTGGTTAATACTCAATGATATGATAATGATACAGGTAGAATGATGGAAGCAGCATCACTTCATTATTGATTCTTTTTGACAGAGCGGAGGGACACAAACGCGCAGTTAGAAATACCTTTACATTGACTCTTCCACAACATGAGCACACACAACATCAGGAATTCACTGCTTGGTCACACTTTCAGTTGAGCTCCGTAGCATCTACATTGTCTCGGCAACCTTTGAATATATACTTATTCTTTGGACATTTGTCCAGGCAAGCAGACATTTTGCCCGAGATGTGACTGCATACAACCACCAAAGCAAAACTGTCCACTTATGGTCCCCAAATGCTGAAACTCCATTTAAATTCCGTTGTATCAAACGATAATCGGCTGATTGGGGGAAACTGTTGCACACCATGTTCACGTAAATTGTCAACAAAGGTTAATTTGTGATGTTTGGCCCGTCAGCTGTTAGGATTGTCTTCTCCTTACAGTAAAAGTGAGGATTTAAGACCGTGGCATCAAGGACAAGCTGCATTATCCCCTCCACTTCCTGTGCCACTGGTTTTACAGACAGCTGCCCCCGAGATTACGCTATTTCTAAGCTCAAAGGCCGGAGGTCAAGGGAGAACCTGCATCTGACAGGTGCTAAGGACAAAAGCTACACGGCGCTAAGTGGCGGGCAGGAAAACAAGTGTGTCCACACGTGACTGCTCATCCGGCTTCATGGACAGACGGTCAAATAAGGACGTACGCCTCATGAGGCTCAGCGTTCATGTGTCGACATGATATCCGAAAACATCAAGGTCAGCTTAACCATGCATTGACACACATTTCTGCGTGTGTGTGTGTTTCATGCGTGTGTTGGTAGTTACTCTTATCCCTGATGCCAGTAAATGAACTGTACTTATATAGGAGTAATCAGAGGTTCAGTGTCTTACTCAACGGCACCTGTGTAGATTTGTGTCATTGACTTTGGGACCATCCGGAGCCTTTGCTCTCTCTGTCTGTGTCTCCAAGCTTATAATTTCCCAAATGGAAATTCATGGACACAGATGCTATTATGGAGGCGCGCTAAGTAGGGTGCGAGCTGTCTGAGGGGGACAGAGTGTCTCTTCACAGGTGACATACACCAGGTCAAGAGACCAATAGGTACTATTATAAGTACAATTGTACCAATAAGTACATTGAAGGAAACATCCTCACCCCAACCCCCTTTTTTTTCCACCCTTCCTCACACTCACAGCGCTAGTTGTGCCAATGCCTGACAAGCCTTTGTGGTACAAGGTATATCAAGTTGGTGTGGTTGCGATTTGGTTGTGGTTTTAATATATCTAAATAGAATTTTCCTTAATTCCTCCATTCATTCATTGCTGGCTGATATGAGATGGAGACAGAAGCCTGGATCCAAATCCTTCCCTACAAGTGTTTGCGCTTGCGTCTCAAGTGGTCAGAGCTACTTTGGACTAATATCTCCACCTAATAGGTTCGTATACATTACCTTGCAGTGCCTCAGTTGAGTAATTGCACATCTCTGATGCTCTGTGAACATGATCAGCCTGCAGGGCTTTGCAAAATTTCTGCTCGCTCATTTTTCATTGTACCTTTCAACTCTCGTTCTCGCATTTATGGTCCATTGGTGTAAGAAGGATACGCAACATGGATGTTGAGACGAGGGCATGGAACAGGATGTGGATCTGACACTGTTTCAGCTCCACTCTGAAGCTCAGGGCTAGACAGATAGAAGTGCTGCTGGCCTGGCCGAGACTTCAGAATTCCACCAATGCAGACCACGGCCTGCACGGCCATTTACCAGAGGTACAAAGGGTGGACTGTTTGTCCTATCCCTCCTGTGCCAGACAGTCCTCAGTTAGGGCATGGTTTGTCTGCAGAGGTCGATGCTGAAAAGACAGTAACTTCACAACAACAACAACAATTGTAAAAGCTCGCAGAAGTCGTTCCTAATCTGCATCTGTGGGACACCACAGACAGGCGGAGGTCACTTATGTTGTCCCGTTTCAGAGAAAGACTTTGCTGTTTCCACGCTCCATGCATGATACTCCATAATAATCCCCACAGGAGAATACATGAATAGTTCCGTTTACAGCACAGTGAACACAGGTTCTGTGCGGCGAGCAGCGAGGGACGCGAATTGGTCTGGTGGCTCGAGATCTCTGGCTCGGAACCGCATGCAAACATTTATTTAGGCCCTGGTACCAGTTTGCAATTTCTCCTCCAGAGTCTGTTTGCATAAGCGGGTTACTTATGGTGGTAGGTTCCCTTTCGCTAACCACACCCGCGGCCTCCATCAGCATTGACATGAAGTGGGTATTTGGTCCAAGTAGCTCTATATAGGACTTGACATGTATTCATAAGCTAGCATAGGAAATTTAGCAGATGAGAGGATTTCAGGCATAGAAAAGGAACTGTGGTACATAAACAGACAGAGGTAAAGAGGTTATGATTGTCCCTTGGAGAGTTTTTACGGTTGTGTGACAGAGGATGTAATTTGAAAGGAAGCGTAATTGCCACCTTTCTCCTCGGCTAGTCGGACGAGGGCAGACAGACTTTGGCTTTTCGCTTCCGAGGAAGTTAAAACCTGTAGTTCTGAGGCCCCTGCTTGGCACATTTTAGAGAGTATGCGTGTCGCCTCAGCTTCCAGCGAGTTGACACTGGACACTGGACACTGGACACCTTCGACAGGCCCTCCCGGGGACTGAGATTAGTGAATCGACCTTTCTACTGAGCCACACAGCCGCTGGGGCCTTACAAACTGACAACATTGGATCACGAATCTCTGCGGACATCTTGGCGGAAAGCCCACCTGCGGCCTGACCTGCGCCTGGGTTGACGGGGGGAAAGAGAGTCAACAAGGTTGAAGCTGTCAGTCAGGATCAGGGTCACATCGAGCAAACGTTTCAAATCCACTTAGGAAAGCGCGACCCGCTCACCGCAGAGATGTTCGCAGGTGCCCCGTCACCTCCTCCCTTCCCACCAGGGTTTGTGGATTGACCCCTGTGACAAAGGGTGTTGGGACACACCATTATCTTCTCATTCTGAAAACTTTGTTTTCCCTGAAGTTGACACCTCAGCTATGACGCCGACCTCTGACCCGTGCCTGTTTTGGTGTAATTATGAAGGAATGGAACAGGTTAGGGAATGACCTACTGACCAGTGGGTGGATGTGACCCTTCAACTGGTTTGGGAGGAGGCTAAATTTACCACCACGTCATTTTAAACTTTTGTTGCATAAAAGCATGTTACTGCCAATAGCTCTGGGTGATTTATTTAGACTTAATAACCTTTCATCCTGCCTTTTTATTTAATTACAGTCAATGTCCTCTTCATATCTTGACTCCACATGATACACAAATACACTACTAACTAACAAAGTACCTTAAAGAGACATGAAGATTTAAACGTGTGATAAAAGTACCAGAGACAATGCATTCACTTGGAAATTCTAAATTAGCCACTATGAAATAGCTTCAAGCTCCACAATGTGCTGATAACTGGGAAACCAGTGCAAAGACAGTTTTCATTCCTGACCGATGACTAATGAAACATACCCATCCCATCCCATCCCATCCCAACCCATCCCATCACTTGCACATTTTTCATGTTTTCAATCCTCATGCCTTTTTTTCATGAAGAATGTGACATTTCAGTTATTTGTTGCACGACATGGATGCAGGATTTATCTATTACGCTATAGGGCTTCATTGTATAGGGCTGTAATAACACACATTACACAACATTGCTGGGCACATGTTGTATGACTCACGCTTGTGAGGCTGGTGTGTGTGTGTGAGTGCAGAGCAGTTATCGCCATATCAAAAATGCTCTGAATGTGCTGGCACTGACTGTGAATGCTGACTTCTAGAGAATAATGTACATACTATATCGTATTTTAGGGTTTAGGTTAATTCCAGGGAGATGGACGATTCCTCAGAATCGTTTGAGGTCCTCGTGGCTTTTCGCTGTCCAATTCCTCCAATTAAACCTTCCAAGGCCTGGTCTCACTTAACAGGAGGCATTTTCCCAAGCACCTGGACAACATACCAGACAGTCCGGTTAGTGAGTGGCTTAAGCTTCCCAGCTGTGGAACACCTGGGAAGAATTGGGTTTCCACTAAAAATGCTCGCCTCCCAAAAGCAGCGCCTGTATCGACAGAACAGGACAGATTGGACAGATGTGGACAGGTTTGATTATTGGCGTTAGATAAACTTATCAATATATTCTGATCACAATCTCGCACTCAAACTTCCCGTTAAATTGCACCTGTTTGATCTACTGGGGAAGCAAGTCGTCATAAAAGCAGAGTAGTCAGTAATATGAGAGCGGTCATATACAAGGAATGCAAAGCCTGATATGATAAATGTCTCGTATGGATCAAGGTGGATAAAACTCCATAAATAATTCCAGTTGATTTGACATATTCACTGATGTGATCACACATTCGTTGTCTCTTTTTCTCTGTCTGCGGGCCACATGTGGAAGATAAGACGAGTGAGTGCCAAAACCCACAAATAAGGGTAAAACACTTTTCTTAAAGGCTTTTCCTTTCAGCTCTGGCTTATATGGGACACAAAACAGGTGGAGCAAAGCAACTGCCTCACTCTATCTGGTGCCAGAGTTCTAGGAATATCAGAAAAGAAGGGGGAATGTGTGGTTTCCTGTGTTTTGTTGCCCACTTTCTACTTTTTCACCTGCACACTTACTTGCTGTATATTGGATTTTCCTGCAGTGCATCAACAGCACTGTCAGAACTAGCCAATCAGCTGTCAGCTCTCTTAAAGCGTTGGAGTGACGGTGCATTAGGGCGAATGCTGACCTGGTTCCTGTGCTATTCCATCCCCCAGCAGGCTGCACCTCCCAGTCTGATGCGGCGGATAAGGAGACCTCTTGTTTAACAGGTCATGTGATAGGGGTCAAAGTCTGCTCCCTGAATACGCACGTCAACACAACAGAGGATTGAAAGCCGGGCCTGATTCAGGTCCAGGACCTAGAGACTGAGCCGAAGGCAACCACGGCCGAGGTCTTGAAGAGTAAACCAAATGAAGGAAGGGGGAACAAAGACAAATCAGGGCATGGAACGTCTCCTTCTTCTCCTTGGCTGCTCCCTTCAGGGGTCCCCAAAGAGGTTCATCCTTCTCCACCTGCATCTCTTCTTTGAATCATCAACCCAAACACCCACTGCCACCACGTTTTCTTGCACGCTTTCCATGAACCTTCACTGCAGTCTACCTCTGGTCCTGAACATCTGGTCAATCTTCCAGCTGCTCCCTTTAGCGGTCTTCCTTCACTCCTTCCAACCCCCTACCGCCATCTCCATGAACGACTGCGCAGATTTATGAATTCTTACATTTCAAGTGGCTCACAGTGGAGCTAGGTTGTATGAATGTGTCGGTGTAATAAGCGCTACAAGAAACAGGGAGGGCGATAATGTTTCAGCAGTGACGCCGCCAAGACAAATTACAACACGCTCACTTGATACAGGAAACGTATAAAGTGGTAATGGTAACAGAGGGAAACAAATTGGAATTGATGTTTTTCTTCTCCACATTTCGATTGCTTCGTTCCCCGCTGTACACTCGACACATGCTATGTTTCAGCTCAGAAAGTCTGAACGATGTCCGCTTGTCGCAGTTGTACCCTCCCAGATAAATCCCTCTATTTGGAAAACGACACCAAAACAAGGGTAGTATGACCCTCCGCTGGAGTCTCACAGAAGACTCTACTCATCAGGCAGAGTACTCTACTTTTGGTCATGGTAGATTCTGTGTTTTCACCATATTTGTTTCAGGCAGGATGGAATTCCCTCCCCTTTCGCTTGTCTGGACTGGATTTCCGAAGGTGGCATCACAAGCAGCAATCCAGCAAATCATCTAAGATCTGTGTTTTTCCACAAAATTATTTGAGCCATCCAGTTATGGACTTGTGTTGTGAGAAAGGTTTCTCTAGTTTTTTTTTTCTTACATGAACAGCAGTATTGATTCATAGAAATATTGAAAAATTCAAATTAAATATTTATTTACATTTATATATCTATATATTTGGTCTTCCAAAATAAAACAAAAAATCTGACTAACAATCAGAGCAAAGAAAGAGCGTGTTGTTCCCACCGCCGCCAGCCTTTCTGTGAGGAAAGCGCTTCAGGCCTGTGTCCTAGCCACTTGGCTGAGGACGTCCTGTTTGGAAACATCCTGACTGGAAAAACATAAATCTCTGACAGATTTTGATGTCCGCCACCAATGAGCACCAACGCGTTCACCTTCACACACGCGTTCCCTAAATACCATTGCACACCTGTATGTGCGTGTGTGTTTGTGTCATGTGTGCCTGCCTGCCTGCCTGCGCGTCACACGATCTCAACTCTACATAGCAAAAAATCCGCAGTGACAGAGCAGGAATCCTGCTTGGATGAGGAACAAACTGCAGCCAGGGATTCTACAGGATTGACAGGCGAGATGAGCAATTTTACTTTTCGACAATATTTAGGCATTATTATGGGAGACAACTATTTTTGGGAGAGGGCCTATAAATACGCCTCGGCCTGTTTTGAGTAAACATGCTTCCTTGCAGAAGATATTGGAGTGCAGGCCGCAACAGCGTGTTCAAATCCGCAAAGGTGTGACTTTGCCGGCAGCTGCAGCACTTCGAGGTCTTACGCCTCATGCCATGGCAGATAAACGTCTATTGTTTAATCCTCCCCAACTCTGCCAAAACAAACCATCCTCATTTCCATAACCTTTATTTTCATTCCTCAAATCTGGGCTAAAGATTTAACCGCAAAGAGATTAAAGTAGTTGACACCAAATGCACAATTGCCAAACTGTTCTAATGAAATGAAGATTTATTATGCAGGTGGTATCCTCAGCTGAGGTTAAACGCCATTTAAAGCACAACTTGACAGCTAAGCTTGAATGAATTGTCATATTTTGATGACGCCTGATACCAAAATATGAGTTTTGCGCTCCACCTCTCAGAAATGCTACAGGGAAAAGGCTACATTCCCAAAATTGCAAACATATTTTGCAACAGAAAGCTTAGGTAAGAGTGTTTTTCTGCAAAAACAAACCAATTTTTACCAGCGTCAATCAAGAAAACAAGGCTTAGGGAAATTTTTCCAGTTTGAGACACATCAATGGCTCTCTTGACAAAAAGGACCTGGAGGACAAAAGTAGAATCATTGTTGTGTCATCTCTGACCGTACAACTTTCCCTTGCCATGATTGGCTCATGATGGACAGGCCTAAACAGTGCGTAACTGAGTCATTGTTTACATCTTTTAGTATTTCTAGAAAGTGGTTCGAACTTGAAACTTTGCCTTGCAAAGTTAGCTTAGTTTTCTGTCAATTCATATTTCAATGTTCCTTGAAAAAGTTGTTGTTCTCGCTACAAATCATCCAAAAGTCTTAAGTCAGTGGTGTGATTATACCTCTTCACCATCCGTGTCATATCAGGACATCTGTCGAGTGATTAATCTGCTCCGGAAAATTACTCCCCCGTGCACGGTGGGTGTGTCCTCTCACACATCACCTCCGATTTATCTCAAAGCCGGCGGTGTGTATAATCCAGGACTGCAGGGCAGGTTGCTGGATGAGCGGGGGAATGTTGCGGCTGGCTAACTGCCGCTCAGTGAACCTGACCCGGGTCAAGAGGTGGAGTCTGAACTCCTGTCTTCACATGAAGGACCTGAGGGAAGGGCAACAAAGAGATAAAAGGTGGAGGACGCGGAGGGCCGGCGCGGCGGCGTGACAGACAGACAGAGCATTATTCTTGTGAAAACATTCTGTCTTCGCCGCACTTTCTGTTTTCATCGAGTGTTCTGGCCGCACGCGGCCCGAAAGAATGCGCCCCCCGGGGGGGGGGCGGCAGCCGGCTGCTCGCGCTGACATCGCAAAGCCAGGCCCCCCTCGTGCCGTCTCGTCCCAACACGTCCATCACGAGTCCAATTTTGATACGCACCTCGGGCATCCAACAGCTGGAGACGTCTATCCCGATCTGCGTCGTAGAGGCGCAAAGGCGGAAGAACGGAGGTCGTAGAAAAGGATCACGGCGCGGCGTGGACGAGCGATGACGCGTCCCGGACGCATATCTGACGAAGACAAAGTCAAAAAGTCTTTGGGAGACTTTGGGAGATGGATTGTTGTAGGTCATGTGTGGGCTTGACGCCGTCTGCTCACCTCGTTCCGCCGCAGCATTTTTACAGCCTGTGGGATGCAAAAATGAGCACACACATACACACACACACACGTGTGCGTGCACACACACACACATGCAAGCCCGGACACACACACACACACACACACACACATGCAAGCCCGCACACACACACACGTGGAAGTAATGTATAAATTCACCCAAATTACGATTCCCTCTCCTCGATCGCCCACACGTAAAGCATCTTCAGCTCAACAGCGCTTCTTTCTTCTCGCAATCTGTTTCCCCCCCTCCAGGAGCTCGTAAAAAGGTTTTGGCCTCTAAAATGAGATAGTGAGGCAGTGAGAGCTGCCATTACTCACCCCTAAGCAGACCTCTCACTCTGCGCAGACCCACCGGCTGGCTCGGCGGTCGGCGTAACCCGATTCCACGGGGCACCACGCTGACTGCAACTGTGCTGATTTTCAAGGCCGTAACAGTTTCTCGCTTAAATCATAATAACCTCAATTTCGCAGCGCTCTCGCACAAACTAAGCCAAAGTAAATGGCAGATCATTGGCGTGAGCGAAGTTGGGATTTACAGTACAATCAGAGGCAACTTAAGTTTTTCCAGCAGTTTCGCCTAAGCAACGGATGTAGAGGCGAATGGATGCTCACGCAAGGATACACACGAAGCTCTCCTCACTTAAACAAATCCAGTCCAATGCCCCCAAAACATTGAAGTCTCATTTCCAAACAAAGAAATCAGTCCTGATTTTCGGGAAGAGATGGCTAAGCTTATTTTAGCAGAAACAGAGCCTGCGGCCCCTGTAAGGTTACGGACCTACAGGACGGTGTGAAGTTTAAATGGTCGATAAACGGACCCTGAAATCAGCAATGGCGTAGACGGGAAGCTAACGTAGCAACAGGGTGAAGGGGGTCAATGCACCAATTAATAAAGACAAAGAGGTGAGACTCCAACTCCACTTTTCTGTGAGTAACTCCAAATCACTCCCAAGGCGGCGAACCGAGTCCGTCAACTGAACCGAAGAAAATACAGCTGCAGTAAATAAAGTTTCGTGCCGGTTCTGCAGGGAGCTCTCCAGAGTCTGGAAGCCTTTCTACCACATGAACCGCGTCATTGAAAGAAAAGGGCGACGAAAGGTCAAATCCAGTATTTCGAACAGAAATCCCGCACCGCAAGCTCAGCACTTTGACAGTCGGGCTTTTTCTGCCGAGCGCCATGGCCCGCTGTCTTTCCAACGCCTTTCTCGTTCAGGGTCGGAACAATCCGTCAGCTCGGCGATTAAAACTAAAGCAAACACACGGGTGTCCTGCCACTCAAAGCTCAACACGCGCAAACACTACGACAAAAGACTCTGGTCGGGGGGTTGTGTTTTGACAACGGCCTCACTTGAGGGAACACTCGTGCCCTGTTCGCTCCGTCCGTCAGTGTGTGGACTATTCTGAGTGCAGGGTGGGCGGTTTCACCGGCCGTATCAAATGATCACCTATTCTGTTTTCCCTCGAGTGGACGTGGCATCAATGAGCCACTGTGGAAGGTTGGCGGGCTTCGACACGCAAACGAAGGAAAAATCTGTCAATCACACACCCCCGGTCACGTCGGTGGGGTGGCACTGCGCTCGTGTGATCGGAGGCGTTTCGTGGAAGGAAGGTTTTAAAAAGCAAAAGGTGGATTTGTGGCGAAGAGACGGATAATTTGTGAAGGCTTTCAATGGCGGAACACGATCGAAACACCTGGGACGTATATATTCGACAATCTCAGAACATCCCAGCTAACTGCAGACGACCGCCGTGCCTCTGATGACTCAGCGTTTTGTGTTTCAAAATGATTGCAGTTTATTTTACCCCTTAAACAAGGACGAGCTCGTTTGCACGCGGAATCATTTCAATGCCGAATTAATAGGGGGAAACTATGACTCAAGTGGAGGAGGCGGAAGCACTTGATTGCAGACTTGATGACTTCAGTTGAAATGCGGACACGTGCGCACACACACACGTACTCAAACACACACACACACAAAGCTGACATCTTTAAGCCTCAGGCAGGGAGAGGAAGCTGAAGTGCAGCCTCATTTCAGCTTTCAGCTTAGGAGGGAAAGAAAAGCGCAGAGGGCAAATAGATAAAAATGCAAAAAATGCGTCAGGCGCCGTAAACGTGACGGTGCAGCCGCACCGACATCGACGCCGACTGCTCACCAGGGCAAAGTACGAGGTCGGATTTACTACGGGCTCTCTGACGGCCTCCTGAATCAACCTTTGATGGTTATGGGGGTCTCGGCTCGGATCGTCAAACCCCCGCAGTCGTCACCATGTGACCTTTTCTTCCGAAGCACCTCCGACCCCACATGTGCCTGCACGCACACGCCGCCGAGGCCTCCGCCACGCACTGGGGGCTCCCCGGCCCTCGCTCAACGCGCTGCCAACGCAGACTTTAATTTCATTAGGGAGCAATTTAATGCATACCACACTTTGTGGTTTGAGGCCAAATATCATGTTCACGCCGTGTGCGGCTGCGGGGCCTGACAGACGAGGGACCAGTGCTGGTAAAAATGTAATTGCAGCAGTGTACAAAACATGTATATGTATGTATGTGTACATTTATGACACTGCTGTAATAATAAATGAAATTAATGATGGAAAAACAATGCATTTTACAGTAAATTCTGTCTCCAAGTCTGTGCGTGCCAAGACAAAAGTGTATCTACGGTAACAGTGTCTCCACAAGTGCCACAAGAGACTTTGTCCCCTTTTTCTGTTATATTGTTGAAAAACGACAACGAATAGAGGACGAAGACTTGGAGAATGACTCCAAGGTGGATTAGAATTCATGGACCTTGTTCCAAAACTGAGCCAAAAAAAATCTCATTGCTTTCATTGATGTGTTCTTTCAAACAACAGCGCAGAAATACTTCATTCATTTATTAATTATCAATGCGTAAGGGGCAGGTTCTACAGTTGCTTGCTAGGGAAATTCGACTGAGCTACATATCAGAAAGAAAAAGAAAAATCGAGACAATCCATGAATGAATCTGTCAATCGAAGATCAACCCCCATGTAGCAGGATTCAACAATCTTTCTTACGCTTCAGAAAAATTCGCATGATTCTTTGTTTTTGTTTGTCAGCAATCGTCACTCGTGTTTTCCACACCATTACAACAAGTAAGCCTGTCAGACTTCGGGCAAATCCAAAGGCAGTATTCTTTTAAATACATGTGTCTCCCCCTTGTGGGACTGGGTAGAGTTGCTTACAAACATAACGCGTCGTCATTCAGGAAAAGTAAAATATGCTTAGATGCATACTTAATATGCAGTATCGCAAAGATACTCAAGCTATTTTCATCAATCAACAGTTGTTCCCATAAAACAGGGAATTCACACTTGAGGCTTCACAATCTCGTAAAATTTGAAAGATTTCCTCAACATTGTTAGAAGTTGGGTACCAAACATTTCAGTGAAGCCCAGAAACCAAACAAAAACAAACACAGAAGAAAGTGTTATTTCACTGTTTCACTGTTTTCACGTAAACCTGCGGTTGTAGCATTAGGCTCAAAACGCGGTTGTGTCACCAAAATCTTTGTTCCATTTATTGTACATGTCGAGGGTCAGCGGGCTGACGCTGGGCTTGATGCGTCTCAGGGCGTCCTCGAAGTCCTTCATCTGGATGTTCCTCATCTTCAAGAGAGCAAAGACGGAGTAAAACGTCAAAGAAAAGTGTTAACACACGGGAGAGTGGTAGCGTTTAGGAGAATGATCTCACCTCGCTGGCAGACATTTTTCGCACTTGATCGGGTCCCAATTCTAAACAGGAGTGAATCAGCGGGTTAATGAAAAGCAAAAACATACACATTTAGTTCCTAGTTTGACATCTTGGTGTAGATTGAGGAGCCAAGGCAGCAAAAGATGTCAGATTCTTACCCCTGATGGGCCCGAGTGCTGCGTCTTTGGCTAATGACGTCAGGTCGCTTCCTGAATACCCAGCCGTCTTTCTAGTGACGACAAACACCCAGGGATTCAGAAATTAAGCATCAGAGCACTATGATGATAATTAGCGTACTCTGCTGTTCAACTTACTTTGCGAGATACGCCAAATCCTTCTGACTCAGCGGATTCCTGTGTTTTCCCAAAAGGTTTTTCAGCAGTGTCAGCCTGGTCTGCATAGATAAGACAGTCCTTGATTAGAAATCAGAGAGACACTCCCATCGCTCAAGCTCAGTCAATCTGTCTAAGAAGTCGTTTGACTGATCCGCAAAAGAGAAACAAGCGGAATTACCTTTTCATCTGGCAACATCACGTACACCCTCTTTGCAAAGCGCCTGTGTGGCAAGACAGAGAGTCAACCACGTCAGGAGGGTCCTTGCACAACGCCGGCGCGCTAATAGAAAGTCTGCGCCTACCTCAGCACCGCCTCGTCCAGCTCCTGAGGCCTGTTGGTTGCTCCCATGACCAGCACTCTCTCGTCTCCTCCTGACTGCACCTGTAAGCGGGCAGGATCATCACCAATCCATGAGTAAAAATGGTGCGGCTGCCATTAATGAAACATGACAAACGGTCCTTGAGCATGACACTATGATTACGTTATACCTGCGACAAAATATGATTGTGGTGATGCAATGACGATGAAAAGGCAGGGCAGTTGTTTCTTAAATTTGGAATCACTGATTGATGGAGCACATGAAAGGACACGTAAAGGTGTTGCTTCTTTATGAGATACGTTGACAAAAATCACACTGACTAAGAGTGGATGTGACAGCGACAAAGTATTATTGCCTGCCGTGTTCAGGGAGAGTAACACGTGCAAAAAAGCTGAAAGATAAACCATTTAATAAAGAAAATACTGCATTTTCATGCGTGGCACGAGGGAGTCTGTAACTCTGAATGTTGGCTGGGGACTGTCAAGCTGCTGGCAGGGGTGCTCTTACCCCGTCAAACTGGACGAGGAACTCGGTTTTTAACCGGCGTGAGGCCTCGTGCTCGCCCTCTCTCCGCTCGCACAGCAGGCTGTCCACTTCATCTGTGTGTGTGTCACGCAGCAGCAACAACATGGGACAGATTTCAAACAACAGCCGCAAAAAAACATAAAAATATTGAGTATCAAATCCACCGCCCATATACAATCTGACAGTTTGCTTAGTCTTTCAAAGGACAATTACGAACCAATAAAGATGACCGACGGCTCTAACTCCCTGGCAACGGCGAACAGGGCCCGTACCAGCTTCTCTCCCTCTCCCAACTGCAGTCAGGATTACAGGGAAACAAATAAACAGTCAGTCGGCAGCAGTCTTATTGTGCGGTATGACTGAAGTTCATCACTTACGTATTTAGAGGTCAAACTGGCAGCGCTGATGTTGAAGAATGTGGCGTTTGACTCTGCGGCGACAGCTTTGGCCTGAAATGAAGCAGCGAAGGTACCGGTGTGTTTTGTGTGTGTTTGTGTGTGTGTGCCATGGAGAGAAAAGGTTCATCTAAAGGATTCTGTCTCTGCTTTGGGATTCAGTCTCAACTCACCAACATGGTTTTCCCATTTCCAGGAGGGCCAAATAAAAGTAAACCACGGGCTGGAGCTCTGAGGCCGGTGAAAAGCTTCGCAGCAAAATGTCGAGAAGAAGAAGAGAGAAGAAACACAAACAAAATCCCCAAATGCAATATATGTAAACGAGTGAAACACAGTAGCGATAACAAAAACGGAGACAAAATGATCTGGCCTGGTTACCTCTGGTCTTACGGCAGGAAGGATGACAATTTCTTGCAGCGCCTGCTTGGCCAGATCCTGTCCGGCAATATCTCCAAAGGACACAGATACTCCGCTGCAATAACCAGACAAAAGCTACTTTCACTGCAGCGCAAGTACCGTAATTTCCGGAGTATAAGTCATTATTTGGCTGGGGGTGCGACTTATACTCAGATGCGACGCATGCATGAATTTATTAAGATATGTAATTTCACGTGTTTGTTATTATCACACTTACAACCATACGAGGATACTCTAGACTTGTGTACCATTATGTACTACTCCTATACCACGACACTTTCAACATTAAGGTAATTTACGTTAATTACAGCGCAACATCTTCCTTCATCGTTGGCGAAGTTGTCCAGAAGCAACACCAAGGATGACAAATTTAGTGGATTTACTTATTTGGAGTGAGATCCAGGGTTTCGCTAACTTGTTAGCTTGTTCTTCAATACTTTTGATATCTGAATAATTGTTACGCTAACATACCAGACATGTATTCAGTTTGTTGTCTATGCTTCATGTGGCTGAATAACCATCAGTGTGTTACATTCGCGTGCTGTGCACCTACTGAGCCTGTTTAACTTAGGGTTAGGGTTAGCAATTTATTTATGTTGGTATATGTTTTTTTTTCTTCATTGTTTTGCATTTTTAGGCTGGTGCGACTTATACTCTGAAGCGACTCATAGTTCGGAGAATACATTATTTATATTTACTGTCCACACACACTCACTATCACTGAAACACAATCATTGTTTAGTAACCTCCTTTCAAAGAAATACCTGTCAACAATCTCGTTCAGGATCAAGTTCGCCAGTTTGCTGTCCACATTTTTAAAGTTCTTCATGTCTCTCTTGCGGGGCCCTTTCGTGACAGCAGGTTTTCCGTTCTGACCTCTTACAGCCTGTGGCATCACCTTGAGAGTTCGGACAAACAAGAATATCTCATCATCAAAATCTGACATGCCTAAGAACAACGTAACTCAGTTATTTGAGGGGCCTCCTGGGGGTCTCTTTGTTAAAAAAGGCACCTTTGAAACGACAGCCTTTGTTGGGCCTCTGCCTCCAATTGATGGCCGAAAGTTGCTGGACACTCCACCCCCTGCAGGCTGGTTCTCGGGAGCATGTTCTGGCTGAGGCAGAGTAAGACTGGAGCTCCTCTGAGGTGCATTTCTCCTTCTGGATGCCAGTGTTGCCTCTGTGCCACAACAGCACATTGTATGTTATGGGAAAACATAATTCAAAATCTGGAAGATGCTTTGCTTGCAGCAGATTTCTAACTTGTATGTGACCGTTCTCCTGTCGTGGTGTATAGATATGGTGCTTTTGAATGGGAAGTGAAACAACATTGTGAATCCAAACCAAAGCCACTTGCTTCTACACTTGAAACTTCAGGGATTCTCAGTATTACCTGTTAAAAGACTATGGGTGTGTTCTGTGTATTCTTTGAAAGAATGATCCAAATCAAAGCAGGTGCTCCGATGTTGATGTGATTCTACTGCCATTTAGACTTAAGACATTGACATCCATCAAAATTACAGAGAAAAAAATGACATTGTTATGCTTGTTACTACATAACAAAAAACGACCAACACACCAATGCACAATAGAACTGCTCTCAACAACAATTTCCCACTTATCGACTTAGAAATATGGAGATGACTCCACTGTATTTCAGTCAATGACACCCAGGTTGCAAATAAAATTGACTTGACTTGACTCACCCAAGAGTTCAAGCCTCTCTTCTGCCATGCGCAGATTCTTCACCATCTTATCCTGTAGTCTCTTTGCCCGATTGTACTGTTCTCCTGCGGACAGAGACGATTGACTACTATGTTCATACAACATAACAAGTATGCTGTGGCGTCTGTCACCTTGTGCCTCAATTTTCACGGCAATGCCCTTTTCGAGCTCGACAATGCCTTTCTTGTACCATCGCACAGCCTCCTCCTTCTCTCCTGTCATCACATACAACACACACACAGATCGGGGTACATTACACGCTGTCACACCCCATACTGCATGTGATCTAGCCACTTCTCAGCATTCCTATACAAACCTGTGTCATCTTCGTCGATCCTTAACGCCTTGGATATACACTCAAACGCTTGTGTATGGTACTTTTTAATAACTTCGCTGTTGTCTCTCTTCCTACTTTCCTCCGACATTATTCTCTCGTCAGTTGTCTCTTCTTGGGCTAGCAGCAGGAATACAACTCACTTACCTACGCTTGATACAGTGGAGAATATATTTGAAATAGTGCTCATAGTGGCTTATAGCCATGGGCGTTGCTAATGGATGAGATTTCGATATATATGTGATAATACTGTTGGCTCATCACAACAGATAAATGTCCAGCGATGACTTCCGGTCCTCCACCAAAGAGCATTTAGGTGTGAGATGACTACCTACCCTCATGTAGGTGCTGGCCGTTAACCTTTTTGCACTTTCAAGTAAATGAGACATATTTGTGGACTATCAACCTCTACAGCAGACAATCTTCCTTTTACTTATTTTGGGATAGTCAAAAAGTAAAGTTTTAAACATTCTAATTTGCTAGTGACGACAAAATTTACTGACGAAGATAGTATATGTTAGCGTAACAACACCATTACCCATGAGGCCTTGAGCTCATTTGAAAGGTGGTATTCTTCGGGATATGTAGTTTTTAAAGGTACTACAGCTGGTTAGTACGCTGGTGTGTGGATGTCAGTAATGTGTGGTCGAGAACTGCTGAAAATAGCACGTTATGGGTGTATAAAAATGTAAGATTATCAGATATGCTAATTATCACGGCAAATTTACACTTACTCCCACTATGTACAATCAGAGCAAATTCACGCATTTTCACTGTGTTTACCAAATTATTGTGTGTGTGCAAAGTCCAACCCTGAGTACTTATCCGTCTGCTGGTCCTTTTCTGCCTCTGTTCTAGAATAGGAGCGAATGACAATAATCTCCCCATGCTATCAGTTACGTATTTTTAATGACATTCCGCAATCATAACATTCTAATGTACACTCTCTGCAGATAACTGGAAGGAACATTGGGAGAGTCACTGACTGTGAGGTGTCCCTCCTCACGCTCGACAGTGAATTGTGGAACAGCACTGCAAAAGTGGGGGAGAAAAGTGAGTGACTTTGTTGTCTGTGCTGCCCCTCGTAGACCCTACTTCCCTAACATATCTCTCCTTTTACCATTGTGTTACTCATTGCCCAAATCTGATGTTGTCGGCTCGCACAGACACTGGACGATTCCAGTGGACTCCAAACGTTTTGAGGAGCCTGCCAATGAAACTTGGGAGGACACAGTCGTGGGGAGGTCGGGGAATAGGGCTTGTTTTTAGAAAAAAAAATTGTTACGGCTTTTGTTTATAATGACATATTAAAGACCATGCAATGACACCAATTATGTTCGTGGCAGTAACATCATTCATGCTGTCATTATGGATGAGGTACAGTGGTTCCAATATGATGTCACTGTTTCATGTCTCTAAGCGTTGCATTTTCAAAATCGACATATGACAATAAAAATGTAAATGCAACGAGCCAAAAGAAAGTGCAAGATCAGGTTCCTGCTCGAACAAGTCTCGAGAAGCCTACATACACCCGCCTGTCCAAAATAGAATTATACAGCGGTGGATGCTGTAATTATGGGGAAAAAATGTTGGTGATTTATGGAGTGTGTCAATGTTTCTGAAATCTATTTCTTGTCTGTCAGTTATTTGTACCAAAATGAAATTAGTTCAGCCAGTTTGTTACAGTGATCTGCCTCAATAAACTGCGAAAATGCTGGCACTCAATTAAACTGACAGCGAATTAACCGGGGTGTGATATGGGCAATACCTGCTGAGCGGATATTAAAATCGTATTAATAAACTCCCACGCTGGTGTCAAGGGCTGTGTGGTACTGCACAAATCGTTTCGCATCCGCACCACATTTTGCCACCTGCACTATGTGAACATTGAGGTGGCTCTTGCAAGGCTGGTATTTTTCGTGCGTTTCTGAAAGCGTGAATGTCTCCGAAATCATTGATGTTTAAATCACAATTTCGTGGGTGTCCGGAGTGTCATTACAAACGGACAGCATCACACCGCTAATGCATGTACATCGTGGTGTAGTAACCACGCCTACCCCATATTTGCACCAATTATTTTACGATGACGAATCAAATAGCGAATCAGCATGTAGAACGTCATTAAAATGCATTTCAGACACGCCCCCTACCTGCCTCGCCAGACACAAGCCAATAATCCATAGATTCACTTATTTGGACAGTTCGCCGGGTTTTTTTCTTGAATGCTTCTACGACAGCCATCCGAGGTCTTACTAAACTGTCCAGCCAGCCGTTACTTTTGGCTCTATCAGCGCTTTTCTCCCCCACGCCCTTTCTAAACTTGCTGATATCCTCGGGAGTGCTGACTTGCTAAGTGTTAGCTGCCGCTGCTGCTGTCACCGGCAACAAACACAAGCGCAAGTCTGACACCCTGCGAGCCTCGCTAGCCGACTCACTAGCCCACCGCTGTCTCGCCCTTTGTCTATTCTCCCCCAGCAAGTTGAGCAGAAGGCTATTTCCACCCCTCCCCTACACTGGGCTACCCGTCGAGAGCTTTGTTTTTTTAAGGATTCGTCTTATTCACTGGACAACAGATCAACTGAAACCAAGATAGGCGGCTTGGGAACCAAGATGTCGAACCGAGTGGTGTGCAGAGAAGCAAGTCACGCCGGCAGCTGGTACTCAGCCTCGGGTAACTGTCAATACAACACCGGCTGTGTTAGCATATCCCGACGTGCTAGCTGGCTACCCTACCTTTCCCCTTTCTCTTCCTCTCGCACGACGTTAGATTTGGTATTATAGAAAGCGTGGTTTGCAAGATACTGCGTAGTTTCAATGAATCGTTCTGATCTATCAAAACAGGCAGTGGCTAACACCTAAAAGTAGGCTAGCTCAAATATCTATAGGTATTGACTGTATCATCTGTTATCTGTTTTTGGTGCAGGGCTGCATGGAGCTTACTCGACATTTTTTCCTCAGGGAGTATCGATCATTATTTTTCTTTGAACAAAAGCAACAACATGTCCTTTTCTTTATTCTCTCCAAAGAGTGCCTGTGAAGTAACTTTGGAATAGCTAACTTGGCTAATGTGAGAGAACTTCCAGACCGTCAAGGTAGCGGGCTTGATGGAAATTAAACATTAACGTCGCTTGTCACGAAGAAGTTCTCTTTAAATACGTAAATGTTGTATTTTCGGCAAAGATGTGGGGGTTTTCCTATGCAGTGGTATGTTCTTTGTAGTGAAACAAAGGACTGGGCAGGGCTGCAAATTGAAGGTTCGTGTTGCACCCACCCTCCCCCATTTTATTAGGGAGCTGCTTGGATCATGATTAAATCCAGCAAGCGGGTCTTATTTATATGTTTTGGCCCCTTTGTTTATAGCCGAAATCACTTCGTATACTTAACGACGCATCCCTGACTTTTCTTTTAATAGGGTGAATTAAAACGTCAATAACCTGGCTATAAAGGCAGTAAATTCACTCGGGGCCCAGTCGCTGCTTAAACTACAGCAGTGACGTCTGTCCCTTTTAATAGATTTTATCGACATATGTTGCTTTTCTAAATTCTGAGCTAGGTTAATGATTGGTAGTTGTTTAAATGACGTCAGCATGAAGAGGTAAAGTTTGTGTCTGCATGACACCCAGTTGTCTAGCCAAACAGGATGTTTATACACACACGAGAAAATGGAGCTCTTGTGAATTTTTGTTGTCATGTGTGTGTTATTTGGACCTTTAATTTCTCTAATATAAGGATGTTGGCCATACAACATGTAAGATGTACTGCAGCAGCTTGATGTTTGAACACATCGAAAATTGAGTGATATAAAGGTCTTTGGCTGTCGATGCTTTCAGATGTTAGCAATAGCTTTACATGTGAATTAAGTTTTGGTTTGTTTCGGGGTTTTTTTAATCACCGGTGCAAGATGCCTTTCTGTTCATTTGTATGTCTTGTCTAACTTAACTTCCCAACTTCCCCTCCTAGAGAAAGTAGCGCTATATTAAAACATATGCCCTTGTACACTGTTACATCATAATGGCATTTATAAGCTGTATTATTGCTGTTTTTGGATATTAGTGTAATCCTATTCACTACATAATTTCTCAGTTGTAACCTGTCCCGCTGTTGCTGAGTGACAAGGACAGCAACGAGGGTTTGCTGCCTCTGGAATTAGGTTCCTGCGTTTAAATACAGTGATTTCAGTTTGTTTTTTTGTTTTTTTTGTTAATTTATTTTTGAATATGTCTGCCCTCCCAGGTTCCCAGCTGAATGCACAACTAGAGGGCTGGCTGTCGCAAGCACAGTCTACGATCAGACCAGCCAGAGCCATCATAGCACCGTAAGCAGACACTGTCGATGTGAAAGTACATCAGGTTGTTATTATTTCTTAGCATAATTCTAAGCTTTACATGCTTTGTGTGCAGACACGCTGGGTATACTTACTGTGGTGCTTGTGCAGCATTTGCCTATAAGCAGGTTGACCCCTCTGTTACGTAAGTCTCCCCCTACAATGTTAGACTTGTCACATAATTATTACACTGTTTTTCTGTACGTGTCAGTTCAGATAAAGATGGAGAGTGTTGCTGTTCCACAGATGTTATCTGCTTATCTTTTTCAGTTGAGGCACAGCTAGAAAGTCTTGCCGTTGCATATTTTGGTTGAAGTGCCGTTCTTCTTCAGTCGTAGGGTGTTCATCTTGGGACCTTCACACCACGTGCCCCTCTCCCGCTGTGCCCTGTCACCAGCAGAAATCTATAGAACACCTCTCTATGATCTGAGAATCGACCAGAAGGGTACCCTCCCCACTTTTTTTCAGTTTTATTGCTCACCAGAGTTTCAGTTCAGATGCCTCGATGACCAGCGGATTATGGTGTGTTACCTCACCAGCAACATGAGTACATGGTAGCGAATACACTGTCCTTTAAATGTACTTGAGTTCTGTGACTGAACACATGTGATCGCAACACATCTTGGTCAAAGATGACCCAAATTAGCACTGCCCTACTTAGTTTAACAGTTACCAACAGTGAGAGAAGAATAATTACTACCTTCTCAGTAATACAATACATTTCCCCCAAAAGGAAATATCACAGTCTGAGACAATGTGACTTTTGTCATTGGTGTCCTCTCTTGGTATGCACCCTGAGCTAAAGCGAAAGGCTGTGCAACTCTTTGTACTTATGCTCACTGCGACTTGCCTTGAATGGTGTGCAATGGGTTTGACTGTTAAAAAGCACAAAATGGCCGATGTCGGACAGGCACGCTACACGGCAAAATTGCCAACTTCAAACTACAGATTGGAGGAATGAATGTGTCCAAAGTGAAGATCCATCAGGAGTAATACTTTGACAAGACTGTCATTTAGACAAATTTCATAGCCACTGGCAAGATCTTCGCACACCCTAACTGTGAATCAAATTTCGGATTTCTTCCCTTGCTGTCTTAATCTCAGGACCACAAACTTCATATTCATAAGTGATCCAGATCTGTGCAGTTGGCCACCTTACAAAATGTCGAGTGTAAATGGCAGCTGGTATAAAGAGGGTGATAGTGTACCTCTTCAATAGAGATTGTTGTGGTAATGCTTCCTCTAAAACCAAACTTGCCTTTGCCCCATAGTTTACGCCGATCTTTGGAAAACCGGGATGTTTGAACGAATGACTCTGCAGATAGATGAAGAGGAGCACAGTATTGAAATGCACTTGCCTTACACTGCTAAAGCCATGGAGAGGTAAGACCAACAGCAGCGCCTACCTCTCATGTAACGCCATAAACTGCATCTTCAATGTCATCCAAATCATGGTTCAGGAATTCATTAGTGAGGTTAAAAAAAAAAAAAAAAAAAGCAATCATCACATGTCATTCTTTTTATGACCTGTCTGTGCGTTACCCAAGTCCCGTTTGTGCAGTTACATGCCAGTGGAGCAATTCATTATTGACTGAGCCTTCTGCTATGTTGGCGGTCAGGTTTTTTTATCCCCTTGTTTTCAAAAATGCAGAATGCGATTCTTCAAGGGGCAATCTTAATTGCTTTTATCAATAAGTGTTTGACTTAAGTGTTTGCCACTGATTGATAATGAACAGGAGTGCTGAGTAAATAGTGCGAAAGCTGCACTCACCTTTTTTAATTAAGCGAGCCTCCTCGTCCGAATGAATTCCCCGAGGGACAAAGCCAGCGTCGAATCAATGGGCCCAACATAGTGTGGAACTGGCCCAACACGATGATTTGCACAAATTCATCCCGTCCTGTTCTGTAAGAGTGGGCAAGAAAGCTGTTTGAGTTGAAGTGTTTGATTTCTCTTCTCTTTGCGCAGCCACAAAGATGAGTTTAGCATCGTCCCTGTGCTTGTGGGAGCCCTCAGTGAGAGTAAGGAACAGGAGTACGGAAAACTACTCAGCAAGTATCTAGCAGACCCTTCCAACCTTTTCATCATCTCATCAGACTTTTGCCACTGGGGTAGGTTTTGTCCTAACATATCATTCATGTCCCAGATTTTTCAAAAAAAAAATTGTGTTGTTGAGGCTCAGAATAGTATGACTTTATATCTCGGATGTCCGTTTCCTCAGGTCAGCGGTTCCGCTATACATACTACGATGAATCGCAAGGGGAGATCTATAGGTCTATTGAGCATCTTGATAAAATGGTAAGCAATTTAGGACTTGATCTCAGTGTCTAATTGAGTTAGAAGTCTGAATATATAGTGTAATCACCCAGCTTTTGCCACCGTACCATCACATATTACACACACTACTTGAATTTCACAATGAAATCACAACACTAGCCCTTCTCTGGATATACTCCTCGTATTTCTTTGAATTATAGTTTGGAAAGGTAGCTCTTCAGGGTGTTGGCACACAAAAGATCAAGAAGATTTTTAATTGTCCACTTGACCAATAATAGATTCCAACATTAGATGTAAATACAGGCACAAAACACTCAGGGCAGTCATACATCAAAGACCAGACGGCATGGTGATGATTTCCCTCTTTTCTGTCAAGGGTATGGGTATTATAGAGCAGCTGGACCCCATGTCTTTCACCAACTACTTGAAGAAGTACCATAACACCATATGTGGGCGTCATCCGATTGGAGTGCTGCTAAATGTGAGTAGAATGCCCCCACCGCCAGGTACTAGATTTTCTATTCCGGCAGTGGTTAATCTTCTTCCAGAAAACAGGCAAATTCTCCGAATGATCAGGTGTCTCTTCGCCTGGTCATAGGTCCGCTTTGAGAATACTGTAAAAGGAGGAAGATCACCTCAAAACGACTTTTTTGTCTGTCACTGTTTGTCACTGCAGGCAGTTGCCGAGCTGAGGAAAGCTGGGTTAGAAATGAACTTCACTTTCCTTAACTACGCCCAGTCCAGCGAATGCAGGAAATGGGAGGACAGCTCTGTGAGTTACGCCGCTGGGGCACTTGTCGTACATTGAGGTCGCCCCCTGGCATCGGGCTGACTGCAGCACTGGCGCCACATCCCGCCCCATCCATCGCCCAAATGCGGCCCAGACACCCTCCCTGTCACGCCATCCCAAGTTATACCCACTTTCTACAGGAAGGACCTAGACACTCAAAGCCAATACAGTCTCCTTCCTATCTGTCCCCCAGCCCCTTTCCCTTCCTCCTCTCAGTTTGAAGTGTGGCTCAGAGCTTTGATTGATACATTTTGCTTGAAGTGCAGTTTTGAGCGAATGATTACAAAGAGAGAGGAGGTGTACATATCATTTTGGTCTTATGTAAGCATTAAAGGGGGGGTCTACAGTGTGGGGGATAATGCAAGGACTGTAGCTGTCCTCTTTGGCCCTTTGTTTTCACAACAAACAGTTGGAGTTGTAACAGTACAATCTTTACATCTGGAACCGATCTGTGCACATGTGATTTGTCTCAGAAACAGATTGAATATAAAATCTGCACATCTTAACAACATATATCAATGTTACCAGAGAAAAAAAAACCTGAAATGAATGTTTTACCTGAATGCTTCAAGCTGTGTGTGATCCAGACGAAAATAGCATCATCAGCAGTCTCTGCTACTGCTCAGCATATGTTGTAGTTGCTAACAAAGGGCTGCATCCGAGAAAGTTGACTAACCCCCTATTTGTAATAAACCAAAAACATATTACCCCTTATATTAGTCTATTAATATTATCTTTTCATGATTTATCCTATCTTATTTTCACATTTCTTTTTTAAAATTAGCATTTTTAAGTAGCATCTCAACAAAAACAGTGCTGTCTTCTTATCCTCCAAAACAATTCAAATGGGTTACCCACAAAATAATTAGATTCACTGCTCCCAGGTTGTTGTGATCCTTTGTAGCATTATGGAGTCGCTCTCCAATGACTGGGCTGCAGTTGGTGCCACCAGAAATGAAACGATACAAGGGAAGATGCTAAATACTCAAAAGCACCAACACCTCTAGTCCTTTTTTTTTTACACTGCCACCCTGAATCTCCTTTTGTACTCGCAATTCCATTTCAGATGCAACTCCAAACTTAGATTGGACTTGCATGATTTCTTATCTTTGTCTGGGTGACAAGTAATTTACCACAGCATGGCAGTTGGAGATAGTTTGAGCTGGACATTTCTTTCTCTGAATATTGGGTCAAGGGTTGGGGTCAATACAATCCTTAACCTTTAATTTGATTACCATTGGTTTCTACTGTTCCTGCGTCCTCCATTTTCAGATGGGACAATAAACTCAGATGCACATGATGTGTCTGAGTGGGGGCTAATGAGTAGAACGACTAGTTCGCCCAGTCCATGACACAGACACCTTTATTTCCTCCTTATTTTCTGGTTTCGTCACTGCCATCATGAGCTACTGTTTCTCCTTTGGTTGTCTACATTTATCACCAGCACTGCTTTTGACATGCATCTAAAGAACACTTAAAAATCTGACTCGGAGACACGTAGCCTGTCGAAATGTCAGACTGTTACTTGAAAGTGTTCTCATTTGAATTCCATTTCATTTGCGGTGGCAGTGTAAACTTTGGCTCGAGAGGATTTTTATAATGCAACTGTGCTAGTTTGTAGTCCGAGATATCCTTGGCACCTAATGTCAGATGAATTACAACATGTTCTGTCAAAAAATGCAGTCCTTTACGTCTGGCACATAACTGGGGAGTTGGATTCCCCAACTCACTTTAAACCTGTAAAGCTCATTCAAGGGAAACCAGAAAAGCATGACACACTGTGCTACTGTGCCTTTGATCACTTGCACATACTGTATACATAAAAAAGTGTATTCTCACGTTTGTCAGGTTTTTTTTTTCAGATGTGTATCTTAACTTTTTTTGTTCATTCTGGAGCATCCACCTCGTGTCTCCCCCTGGTGCGCCTGACATGTCCAGATTACCCAGCACTCTCGATAGCAACCCCTGAGCTCCCTCGCACCTCAATCCACCCGTTTGGTCGTCTGAAATGGCACCAACTGTTATCTTATTTCTCCAGCAGGGAGTGGTGTTCTGTTGTCCACCTCACCTCATTCCTGTAGAGACAAAAGGCTGAACCTCAACACTGTTCATTTTCTGGTTATGATTTTTTTTTTCTTTTTTTTGTCTTTTAGAAATTGTTTTTATGTTGTATTTTTGCCTATAGAATGGGAACTTACACCTCACAAGTCTGGAAAAAAAATCACTTAACTACTCCCTAAATGGAGTTTTATGATCTCAGGTTCCACTGACAAAGCATCCCAAAATGCTCTTCAGATACGGCCGAGGATTCATGTTACAAAATAAGTAAAATATACTAAAAAGCATGCGTGGTGTCTCATTATTTCCACCGGTAATTGCTCTAGTAGATGATTACTGATTATTATGTGTGTTGCTGTATTTTGTGTATTTGGCAAAGTTGACTCCATCTTTGAAGAAATCTGATTACTACTTACAAGGACTAGAAAAGTAAATATCTTTAAAGGGAATAAAGGGGCTGCAGGTGCTCAAGCACATTCCCTTGCTGTAGTGTGCAAGTCAAACTAACTGAATTAATTTAGATTTTATGCATTTCTTAAGGGAGTTTTATGTTGGGGGGGGGCTTAAAAAAAACGCGTTCTGAAGTCTCAGGTTTGATCCACATCTTAACAGTGACGTTCCACTCAGGCGAGTGCCAACATTTCTGATTTATGTGGGGCACTGACTCATGTTCCAACAGCTTTCTAAAGCTTAAGCACGTTTAAAATACGGTATCTGAAGAGGGGAGAGGACATGTAGCACATGCACGACAAGCTCGGAGGTTTGGAGGCGTTAAAACAATTGTGAAACCTCTGTGAGAAACGAGCTGTCCCCTAAACCGAGAATCGGTCAGAAATATTTACGACTCCCGAGGGAAACTTGGACCTGACCGCTCCCATTCTTCAAAATACACAGCAGAAATTGGACTATAAAAGATAAATACGCGAGAAATGATTGAATCCTGAATGGTAACATGGAAGAAATAAGTTATGGGGGGAATTCCGGGACTATTTTTTAAATTTGGCGTCCAAGGTGTACGGTTTCATTTCACACTTATTTAAGTACCGCACGACCGTCTGGATTACTACTATTTCATAATGACTTCATCTTGGAGCTGATCTGCGGCACCAAGTTTCGACGATTTGCGAGGGCAGTGAAATCCGCCTCTCCAGATTACTGTTGTGTTTTTATCCCTGGTGTCCCGGGTTTTTTTTCTTTTTGCATCTTGAAGAAAAGACAGGAGCGTGTGGACAAGCTTGCTCACCCGACAGACGTTCTGGAATCGGTGAGGTTTCTCATATTGTGATGTAAGAGCTGCACAATAGCGCAATACAGAGAAACGATGCGGGCTGACATCGATGGTACGCATTATACGCCACGAACAGGACGTGCAGAGCAGTCGTGACGTCAGCATGATAGGGTAGTGACGCCATACCCTAAATCAGACCAGGATAATGAAGACGGTCCAATTTTCTGATTAGAGTAAAATTTTGTTTGTGCTCTTCAGCGGAAATATTGCAGTTCACCTGCCTTGAATGTTGATCTGATAGGAAAATATCAACATGCCAAGATGCTGGGATGCTTTTGGTGTGGCTCCAAACTGCAAGGAGAAGTACTTAGTCAACTGATTTTCTTGCTGTTTCTTTGTTGTGTAGAGTAGTTTTGAGTCTAATTTCCCAACTCTCTCTGCAGTTCTTATTCGCACAAAGTAATCCATGGTCCCCTGAAGATGCATTGCCATAGTGATTTGGTCCATTATCTCAGCTATGCGATGGTCCTGGCAGGATTGGTTCATCTATACCACCACAGGAAAAGCCAAGCATCCTATGGACGACACATGGGAAGGCGTTCGCCAGCAAGGATGCTGCCCGCCAAAGTAGCCTGGTTCTTCCAAGAGATGCCATCTCTACTCATTCCTCTATTGTTGTTGCTTACCCCACACAATCAGTCTGGTATCGGAAGGCACCTGCTGCTCCTGACCTTCTGCACACACTACTTCCAAAGGTAAATGCAGTGATTGGAAGCTTTTGCCCTTTGATTCTCATGGATTGGAGAGCATTGTGCCTGTGAGGTGTGTAATCATCCAAAGACAAGACTGTTGGCATCACAAAGCTATACATTTCTACTTAAGTTATAGCTTCTTTTATGCTGGTCCGTTTTTTGACAGAATTGTTTTACACTACTGGTTTAAGTATGACTCTAGCTGGATAATTTACAATGTAGGAGAGAAATCATGCTGTGGTGTGGAACCTGCAGCAGATGTCTGTGTTCACAGCTTAGTCAGTGAAACCAAGAACTAATTTGCAAGTACATCTCCAAACAGTGAAAGCCTTTGTGGGGAGTACTTTGGAAACCTTACACCAGCAGAAATATTGTATCCTTAGGTGTTACATTTTTAATCATTCTTATGAGCCCTCACAGTATGATTTTTTCTTCATGCAAACCTGTTAAACGCACCATTTCTCTTTCCATCACATCCTTTCCACCAATGATTTCTTCATGGACTGCAGGATATTTTTCTTTTCCCCACTCACCCGTGGACGACCGTTCCCACTCTCTGTGATGGTAACAGGAGGTTTAATCTGTGCTGCGAATGGCTTCCTGCAGGGACACTACTTGCTCCACTGTGTCCAGTTTGAAGCCCAGTGGTCTCATGGCTACCGCTACAAAAGTGGTAAGGACTTAACTTCTATTACCCTGTAAGGGGACGCTTAACTCCTACATAGTCACTGTCACACTAAATGCATTTCTTGTAGGGTTGGCCCTGTTTTACCTTGGAATGTTCATCAACATACACAGTGATTATATTTTGCGGAATCTGAGAAAACCTGGAGAAATCATTTACAGAGTTCCAACTGGTAACATCATGTTTTCTTGCTTATCCAATCAGCGAATGATTGATTGTCCATTCTGTGACAGTGGATACCGGTGTATTGTTCATGTCTTGCAGGAGGTTTGTTTGCATATGTGTCCTGTCCCAATTACCTAGGAGAGATTGTGGAGTGGTTTGGCTATGCTATAGCAACATGGTCAGTTCCAGGCATCAGTTTTGCCACATTTAGCATGTGTTTCATTGGACCAAGAGCATTTTACCACCACAGGTAAACATTAGTTACATCCTTTCGCAGTAAACTTGAAAAGGAAAGTACACTTCATTGACAAAGCCATATCTGTAATCTGTGGTGCTTGGATAAGAACACATTCTCGGTGAGGGTTGGTTTCTTAGTGATGGCTCTTGTCTTTTCTTTGCTGCAGGTTTTACCAGGAGAATTTCAATGGCTACAAGCTGCAAAAGGCTCTGATTCCATTTATCCTTTAACAAGACATTCCCAGGGCCTTTCTTTGATAGGGTGTGTGGTTGGATGAACAGCAATTCTGCATCACCCAATGAATACAAATCAGTAGTACGAATTGAGTATGCGCATCAAACAGCTAATTGTCTCTTTTTTCATTTAGGCCCTTGAACAAAATCACTGCCAAACAGACACAACATGAATTTGCTGGATCACTAGCTCAGTGGATCAATAAAGTACCTACCTACCAACCTTTTGTACCTATAGACGTGTTACTGAAAGGAAAGTCTTGTCAGTCACACATCGCTCTGTGTGTCCCATATGGTCTAGCGGTTAGGATTCCTGGTTTTCACCCAGGCGGCCCGGGTTCGACTCCCGGTATGGGAAATCCATTTTTGGGGTGTATCACTATCAGGACCAAGAGACGTCTCGTCTCACAGTTGAATTGAAAGGTTGTGAGTTCAATCACTTCTGTCTCCTATGTCGATTGCCTGGTGAGGCAGATGTGGATGATTGACAAAGATCATAGAAACCATAGCGTGGTTCATTAATGTAGAGCGGGGGCACTCATGCCTGTTTGACCCTGGGGCTACTGTCAAAATAGCCAAGTCAAAGAGATCTTCCTGCCAATAAATAATTCAATAAACTAATCAATCAGACAAATGATCATCAGTCCTGGTGGAAAGGTATTCTAATCTTTATGCCTAACTTCAGGTGGGAAGGGTAAACGCTATCTCTCACATAGACAGGTGGAGCCCAACAATGTAATGGAGGTGGTTGCACATTTTTGTTTGGGCACCTCTCTCATGTAAGTAACCTCCCAAGCTGTTCATGAGCACTGGACTTCTCAGTCTGTGTCTCACCCTCCATTTCATATGAGTGAAGGTAAGACAACATTGCAGTTTTCGATGCCTAAATATTGTGGCTGAATGCATTGAATATATTTGCAGATGTAACTACAGGCTCCGGTAAAGCTTGCTGTAGCCTGGAATGCTAAGTTTTGCACATCCCTCCCTCGGTCTCCATAACTGATTTCTATTGGGCTTTATTGCTAGTCAATCAATAGCCATCTTTTCTTCTTGATGGGGGAGGTAGCCATAGACCCACATGATGTATTGGGCAACGCATGTCAGTCAAATAACAAATTACATCGTGAGGATGGATGATAGGCTGACACTTATTGTTTTAATGCCATGCTATCTTCCAACACTCACTTTGCAATCAACTGGTAGATACAATTGACGTATTGAGTGCCCTGTAGAGGGATTGCAGAGCTGTTGATATTGGAAACACATTCCTAGAAAGACACTTTATCACAACCACACAAATATACAGTGGACTTCATACCTTAGTCGTCTTCTTCTTTAGAAACTGACTTAATCTTCTCTGCTGCCTTTGTATTTTCTATGAACAATCACTGCATGTGCTTGGTAGACCGAAATATCTCTGTGTAATCAATGACATCTCATGAATAAACCCACTTAAGAAATTTGACAAAACTACACGATCGTCTGTCTCATCTGTGTGTTTTTGTAGTAAGGTGTTTAGGATTTCTACTATCAGTCAAATATGTTCATATGTGGAAATCAATACTGACAATGCTGGCTGTCGTCTAAGGCGAAACCACTCGCTGCGGTGCAAAAGCTGCTGCCAGCTGCAGCAGAGATGTAGTCTGCGTGATTAAAAGAGCACTAGTACTGTAGCAGAACACTTCTAATTCAGGAAAGAGCTTGAACTTAAACTGATGTTTTGAATTGCATTTATTTTGGTAAAAACTGGAATGTTTTCGTGCAACCTTTTCCGATTAGGAAAATGTTTGGAATGCCTCCCGCTTCCGCAGGAACCAGATTGTGAGCCTTGTTTCCTCCTCTTCGTGCTTGACCTTTCCTCTGGGGATAAGGTGAGGAGTTCTGACTCCAGGGAGTTCCAATGCTGAGCTCCTGCTCCTTCACACTGACAGGAGCCAGCTGAGGTAGTTAGCATGATCAAATCTGGACGCATCCTTGTCCTCTCCCTACGGACATTTTCCAGGTCAGACGAACTGGGAGAGTTATACATCCCATCTGGTCTGGAAATGTTTTTTAGATCTCCAAGAGGAGCACATAGCTGAGGAGAGAACATCTGGGCCCACTTGGAAAACAGGATGTCCACTTGTCCTCCAATAAGCATTGCGTAACCTTTGTGGACCAACACCTTTGCATTTTTGCTACAAGTTCTTCATCTGTGTCACTTAAAGTATATTCGACGTTTCATCTCTGCGTCTCCACGATATCAATGTTCCTGCCATGTCTGTGCATTGTGTCACTGCCGGAAAAGCAACTATTAGATGACCAAGCAGGATAAAATGTTTTCTAGTTCACATCTTGAATCATATATTGAATATCCAAAGCAAGATTAGCCGTTTCAACAGCAACCTCCAGAGCATTGACCTTGGCTAGGAGGGAATCTAACACTCGTGGCTGCACAGCACCATCTACAGTCAGGGGTTCAGGTAAGAACTCAGGATGCGTTGTGTTCAGATAACTCCACCTTTGACTGGGAGATGCCTGCACCATTCCACAGCCACAGCAGTCTAAATTTTGGTTCATCTCCTCCACCAACACATCCGCTGGTAGTGTCCAGTGGTGACCTTTGGTCAGATCAATGAGAGAATGCCCCCCATCATGCTCCAGAGCCTCAGCGACAGACTCCAGAGAGCGACAGAAAGCCTCGGCACCAAGGAGGTACTCTGCTGGTGAGCACCTTAGCGCTGATGCTACTCCCCCGGCTTCAGTCATGGCCTGGGACAGGACAAAAAGACGCTCATTATTTTCACAATTTGGTTCTTACTGATCAAAATCCATCATTGCCGAGACTGAATTTGTTGACCAGAAGTTGGTACCTCACCTTATATCTGATGTAAGAAGCTAGATGGGTTTCAGTGCATCCACCTCCTAGTAGGGCAGAGGGTTCCTTCAGGGTGAGCCGCAGCACCTGCTCCGTCTTCTGGTAGACAACCTTCAACATGTTGGTGACACAGGTTAAACACAAGTTGTTCAAGAAATCAAAGACCAGAAACATTTGTGCCCTTGAAGCTGATTTCTGAACATCATAGCTCACCTTAAGCTCATTTAACATCGTCTCATTCCTATGGCAGAGGACAATCGTGCAGATACCGGTGTCCTCTGCAGAGCACACATGCAGCATCTTCTTGGATCCAAAACGCTTAATGCTCAGCTCTTTCACCTGCCCATAGGCTGTGGATGGGATTGCTGAATGCAGTGTGGCCACAGGCTGAGCACCTGCTCGTAGATGTTAGCATTTCAGAGAACACATTAGGCTATATTCTGGTCTATGTGCAATATTCAAAAATTGGTGCAAATAACACAGGTAAATAATATACATTTCTTTCAATTTGCATTCATTATCTAAGGATGTAATGTATGCCAGGACATGAAATTCTATATTTCTTGGCTGCACAAATATAGAAGTATTATGCCACTTGTATGGCTATGTAAAGATGGACACATTTTTGTTATCTCTTATTCGCTCAGTTGTCACTTGTAGGGGACACAACAATGCATCATTTGCATCCTTAGCTACTACACCAACCATCCTTCAGTTCGGTTTCATTACGTAGATTAAATTTAACTGCCTTTCACCCAGATAACTCAGATGAGCTGCACACCATGCACATAACGCTTGGCGAGATCTTATCATTGCTAAAGTGCCAAATGTGATTAAAAATGTAGGATTGAAGATTTAATCTCATTTTGCATATTAAATTTGGAACACTGACCATAATATGTTAAGGGACCTACCTGTCAGCTGAGCCAGAGACTCCATGGGAGCAATCCCCAGTCTCTCCACCACCAAGACATCTCGACTCCTAAGGTATTGCTGTAACACTGGGTGGATGACCTTTTGGCAAACAAAGAGCTTCACATCATCTTCAACCAGTTGTCTCCCGAGCTCAAGGAGCTGATCCAGGACCTCCTGTTCAGGCTGTGAACCTGAGTGCACCTCAATTGTCCCATCTCCTAGTTCAGAGAGGTCACCAGCGAGAGAGGCACTAAACAGCACCATTCGTATAGGTGTACATTGGGTTTTGTCCAATATGACAGGGTGCATATCATCAAACAAGTCCACCAATAATCCTGGGAACACGTTAGAGTCCAACACTGCTAGGCCATCCATGGAGAGAGTCTCTATCTTGCCCAGGCTGACCTGACCTGGACTCTTACAAGGAACTGACAGCAGAAATGCCTGCAATGACAGTTTACTGATGTGCAATGTCTCAGCCTCGGTCAGCACACATGTTGGTTTGCTACAAATGACACTGCGGGCCAATGTGATGAGACTCACGCTGCTACAAAAGTCCAACTTCACCTTACAAGCACAGTTTTCTCCTCTCAGGTAACTGACGCACAGTCCCAACAGATGTTTATTGGCTCTAATTGCCACGTTTTTCCTAACATTGCACTGCCTCACTCGTTGTATCAGAGTCAAACTCAGATTGGCAGCAAATAAGCCGCAGTCGCTGAAACGACGAACGTGATTTAGAATAGATGTCTTGATCAAATTGATTATAGGCTGTGATGAGGAAATATTTGAAAGGAGAACGGCAGATGTTGACGTGGTGACAACACGGCCGCCAATATTGTTATGGATTTGCTTCAGCCTGCCGGTGGGGCCATAACACGACCTCAGGAGTTGTCTCATTAATTCCAGCTTCCGATCGACATCGGCGTCCTCCAATGGTAAATCCGTGCACACGGCTGGCGATTTCTTGGACAGTCGAGACATTAAAACCACGCGAAGAGGTTTAGATGCATGTCGGTACTAGCACAATATTTGGTAAAGTATGTGGTGCTCTCACGTTGGGCACTCAGTCTATCCTGTTGTTAGATATTATTAGCCGCTTTTTTTGCCTGACCAAAATGGATGTATTCAAAATGTAAGACTTCGATTAGTACACGTATCTGCAGTTTTAAAGATGATTTTTCTGGTACAGTATACTTTTAATAGAACGATGTATTAATACGACTCTTTTGCCAGCTAAAAATGTTACATTCAAACAGGCATCTGTATTAAATGCACTCGTTACCATGGGTGATGGCGATAGCTTGGAGGTCCTTTGGGGTCCTATGAGGAAGTACTCTCGCGAGATTTTTCAAAATTATGCCGGGAAGGTAAAGAACCACACAGTCCATAGAGGTAAACACAGCAACGTTTCTTCAAGTATAACTGTAAATTTAGCATTTCAGACCTTCAAAACGTTTGCATCACCAAAATGGACACAAGACTTACATACTGTTAGGAGTTTTCTTTCAAAGTCGTTCTGGAATCGCTTTGTTTTTCAACGGTAATTGTATTCAACGTCAATCCCATCTACAAACACGACGGTACTCGACCAGAAGTTGCACTAAAGGCAGCAGTTGTGAAGTTTTAGTTTAGGTCACTTTACATTAATAACATCTGAGTTTTTATTTGGCAGTTTGTTTAATCCACTCAATATTAATATAAAACATCTGATTTCACTCATATCTGACGGTTGCAGTGATTCATGATCAAAATCATCACTCTGAGTTTTTGTTTCAGAGTAACCTTTGACTGCTGCAACATCCATGGCTCCCCTCAAATTTGTCATAAAGGTAAGCCATTACGTGAACATACCAGAAGCAAATCATTTAAAACTAGTTTTTGAATCGTCCTTATTTTCATTCAATTGTGGCAACGTATTTGTCATTTTTTGTTTTGAAAATGAAAGACATTCGAGTCGAAAGGATGCTGTGTCTTACATTATAACACATGAAATCTCATATCTTAATATAAATGCAATGTGATATTGTGAATATTTGTCCTATCAATTTTGATATTGAATTAAGAATATTTTCAACGTAAGCGCGTCATACAGTACAATCTGTCCTAGATATCTGATATACTGTATGTTTTCTATCAGTATACATGTAGGTACTTCTTATTGTGGTATTCACACTTGTATTTGCTCCCACAGACCTTTGCCTCGGATATATTTCACAGTGAAAGAGCACAGAGCATGCGTTACAATCTAATTATTCAACAGAACATCCGCGTTTGCAGCATTAAATATTAAAACGTCAGTTGTTGCCGGAATAAGAGGTTTATTTGAGCTGGAGTGCATATTAGTCGTTGGTCGTTTATTTTTGTTACACCGAAACAGTGAGCTCTTCGCTCTCTTTACGATTTTTTTGTCGCATTTAAGTGTTAGTTTTACAAAAACAAAGAGATGATTTACTATCGATGTAGCAAGCGCACATTTGACTATGTATTCGTATCATATCGCTAAAGCTGAATCTACTTGTACCCTGCGTTTCGTCCTGCAGTCACTAGGGGGAAGTATGCATCCATATAATGACCACAGTACCTTGACATAGTTGGTCGTCCGTTTGGGCGCATTGTTCACAATTTCAGCTCACCTTTGTCAGCTCTCACACTCGACCATCTCCCTGACTGGCGTTTCTTAATGAACCCTTCCATGCAAGGCAAAGGAAAGTCGTGCTATTAAAATGCTAAGCTGTTCATCCTCAGTCTGAAGCTTTGTCAGAAATAATGCACATCAGATGTTTGCGTTAAGTGCAGAGGAAGCTGGTGGTCTCTGCTTTTGTTGACGTTTCATTTATTGAGAGTTTTGGACAAGAGCCACAGACTCCTGCACTGATCTCTCACATCCTCCATAATGCCATGTGTGCCTAGTTGACGAGATATTGCGTTCAGTCTCTTTATTTGTTTCATATGCATTCCTGCGCGCGGCACCGCTGCCACCCCCTTCACTGGTTATGGGAGAAAAAAAAACCCTTGAGGTTCACAAAAGGTTCCTTCCCACTGGGCGCATAATGATACTGTTGTGTTGCACTGCCTGAGAAAATGCAGCAAGTCTCTTCTGCGCTTAACCAACTAACCACAAACACGTATGTTAGAGAGGATAGGTCCAAACAATAGCATTCAATGCGCTTCCCCGGTTTCCGCTTACACAAAACAAACAGCAAGACTGCCATGTTTTTTTAATGAATGAAGAACAGAAGCACGACAGCTCACCGTCAAGAGTGAGTTTGAACAAAGACGTGATGCAAGCACTGTTTACCAGAGTGAGAGGTGAAAATGAGCAGATTCGGGACTAAATTCATTCTGACTCAACATGTTTTGTTTAGATGATGATTTGCGCTGTATGTTTTCTGATGTTGTCTCCTTGAATGTTTTCAAAGCAGCTCCCTCATTGGCCCACAGAGGTGCTGGCTTGTTCCATGTCAAATGGGCTTCGAATATGTAGGCACTGTTTACCTTTGCACAACAGCCTCCACGATAGTGGGCGTGACGGACAGACGCACTTGCCAGTCTTCTGAAACATTACTGCTGTCTGCCTTCTATTAGCCTTACGCAGTGCTGACTTTCTGAACCACCAAATGTAAGCCGGTTGACACGGAGACCAAAGCGTTGTTCTGAAGAAGACATTTGAGGTATCACAGAGCCGTTTAATGTCAGAGGTTTATGTGCTGTTTAGTGTTGTCCCTCTGTAGATGAGCTCATATCTGACCACACATCAAGCCACTGTTCTAAATCATTACAGTCGACATCTAAATATTTTGACACATTCCAATGTTGGGAATCCTTCACCAGAGAAAACGGCAGGGATTGAATAAACCTCCTCTTTCATCTCGGCTCTGTTTCGGAAACTATAGGTCTAAATAGGGCAAAACATTTCTCAGCCTGCAATTTCTGACAATCTATCAATTCTCAAGGATGCGTGGGTGTGAACTTTGTTTGCTGCGGGTTACCAGGAGATTTTCCTGTCCGTTCTTGCAGCTGGAATTCCTCACCTGGGTTGTGTCTTTTTACGCCATCAAATAATGAGCACTCAGGTGCACCAACGTTCACCTAAATGAGGGGAGTTTATGGCACAGAACACTTCCGAACACTGTCTGTTCGTAACGTTCAGCCCAGGGGTAATCATAGCCATGCCTGCAAGTTTCAAAGTTCGGTATCTGGCAGTGTTCAAATTATTGGAAAAGGGAATTGTCCTTCTTTTTTTTTTTAAGGGGAAACCCAGGTGACTCACCGCAGACAGAGAGCAACAGAAATGTGGGAATGAGGCAAATAAAAGCCTGAGAGCAAGACTGTCACACCCACAGATCTGAGGAGCTTCCCTTGGAGAGAGAGTTAGAACAGGAGGGGGGAGACAAAGGGTAGAACGAGAGAGAAGGAGAAGGAGAGAGGGATAGATGCAAGTTTTATTGAGTGAGACCGCATCTGCTGCCCCTTCTATCCCAATGTAAACATCTGTGGCTGGTTAGTGTTAGTCTGTGAGCTAAGTGCAGGCCGAGAAGGTCTGGTTCTTATACGGCGCGATAGCGGTGGCAAAGGGCAGCGAGGTGGGGAGGCGGGTAAAGGCGTTCGGAGACTTTGGGCCCCGTGCCCAACTTAGAGCGGTGCAGCAGGGAGGATGGAGAGTATATGGTCTGGGAGTAGAGATAAGGGAAGGTAGCGTGTGTTTTGGGAACTGAGAGTGATATAGACCAGAGCCCTGACGACCAGAAAAGGGAAAGAAGCTGTCAGTAGGAATGAGCTCGCTTCTGCTTACTTACAAGGAGAAAATGTAGCGGGATTGCCTTGAAGATGAGCTGTGGGCTGTTTTATGCCTCAGATATTTCTGAATCAGATTGGCTTGTAGGGAGATTTGGGACAGAGAAGTTGAGCTTAGCCTGCAGGACGACCGTTCCTTTCATTCGCTGTGTGACAACACACAAAAGCTAGGCACAAAAGGGGTTTGGTATTACGTAGCACTCCTTGCTACCTCTTTCAGTCAATCGGGCTCTGTTCGAAAGTCTAAAAAGCCTCTGCAAGGCCGAGAACAAAGCAGCTCTGGCCCACTTTCGTATGTGTGAAAAGAGTGACTTCCTGTAGGACTTGGCCCTTTATCAAACCCTCTTGTCTAACAACAGCGTTTCCTCAAATGCGTCAAAGCAAAGTAAATAAAAATAGTTCCAGCTCATGAATTTGATGAATGCATATGTCAGCTTAATATAATTCTGTAGTTGGCTGTTTATTATTACGTGGCAGGCAACCATGGATGCAGCCAGATGTTGCACAGGAAATGCTCAGGGGCAGCTGTTAAAGTTGCTGTATTTTTTGCTGTCTCATGTTCCAAAAATACACTAAGACAGGTTTTTATTTTTTACCTTTTTCGTCTCCTCGAGCTAAAGCCCATTGTGGTGAGACGGCTAGACATGTCGGGGCATGTGGGGGCAGGGCTTTCAGCACGTAGGGGTTACAGGTCATGGCAAAGTTCACCTTCGAGACCCACTGGTCACTCTTTGTGCTCCGAGAAGACAAATTTAGACCACATGATGTGATTGTCGTCAGAGGCTTTGTGCGAAATTAGATTCCGCCCCCAGTTCTTTTTTTTTTTCCCCCTCTGTTGTTTGTTTTTTTTGCCTCCACTCATCCAGACACAGACAATCGGGCATGGGCACGCTCTGCGTAAATATTCCTTGTAAACATTTCGATCCCTGCACGCACACAGAGCAGTCCAAGCTGAAAGGTAGAAACTTCTTGGTCTGGGATGGAGGGCGGCATTAAGGGGGGGAGGACTCACCTTAAGTCCATCACCGACGTTGCAGGCTAAATTAATAGTTTTCTCATTAGCGTGATTGGGTTAGTTTGCATTCCTGGTAATCCCCCCCCGTCCTTTTCTTCCTGAGAAACCCAGGGAATCACATGTTGTTTGTGCGTGAGGGACAGACCACTGTTTATCATTACTGTCCAGCTCTCAGTCGAGTCTTGTCTGCTTCTCTAATGTGATAAAAGGGAGCTAGTCTGAGATTCGCTGCTCGCCTGGCCTCCCGCCCAAAACACAGACTCGATCAGAAGCGCAGAAACCACTTGAGGGGAGCGCGCTGCGCCGTGCTCTGAACCTCCTTGCGTTGCAAAATATCGATCAAACGAACCTTGTGTACTTGCTTAGACTTTGTATCGGCTTGTGTATATCAAAGCCACGTGGTGCTAATGACTTATCTGGAGCCTCGACCATATATGCGGGAAAAAGTCCTGCACAGCCATTTACTGGACAAAAATGGCCAAAAGCAAAGGCTTTTGACCCCTCCCCTCCTCCTAAAAGCGGCCCAGTCTCTGTCAAGTCCAGTCCTGAGACACCAGTGTGGGGACTCGTCCACCAGTTGTTCCCTTTCTGCGTGATTGACAGGGTCAAGCCCCAGGTTTCTATGCTTTCCCACACACCAGTAATTGTTGAAAGCAGTCGGCTGAGGCCACCGGTCAACCGTGCACTGAGACGAGACAAAGGGCAGAGGACAGGAGAATGCTGATCTATAGGGACAAGAGACATCCACACACAGACACACACATAGACACACGCGCGTGTGCACATTTATGCTTGCATTTCATACATGAGAACAGCGCTCGCACAGCAAACACTCTCTTTTGGTTCACGGCATCCATCTCGTTGTGGAAGCCTTTTTTTATCGCTTACTTTTGTGTTTATTTCATTTGGGCCGAGTTAAGGTTTGTATTTAAGACTATCCATGGTTCAAATGAGAATATTTATGGTTAGCGCTTTGGAAATTCTTGTTTACTTGTTTGAAGATATGGAGAGTTTGAGACACGAGGACAGATTAACGAGCTGTTTTTTAAAGGGACAAAGATTGCATAAATCTTTCATGTTTTTAGTTACATTCCTGCAGTATTTCATTTTATGCTGACTTAGCGTCAAGGCCTACAGACTTTGCATACGCATAATGGGAAACATTCATACATTCATCAGTCAAATGGGGGCACCCTTTCCACTAGTTGGCCTGTGAGCAGCACTCTTCCATCGTTTACACAAAGACGGTTAGGAAGGGACATATTTGGCATCTCCATTTTCCCAGAATCACTCTTGAACATTTGAGACCTTCAGTGCCACTTGGGGAGAAAGTTCCCAGCCCTGAATGTCATCTTTTTTTATGACAAGTCTAAATGCCCTCTTCTCTCAACTGACCCGATGGTAGAGCGATGGTGATCTCCCGTGCATCCAGCGAATTCGCTCTCTTGCGTCATTTTCTTTCCCAGTTCTGAAGAATGCTCCCCTTTTGGCTCACTCTTAACTCTGTCGCCAGAGTTTTGTCATCCCGTCTGTGGTGCCGCACGCCCACCCGGCCCGCCGGAGCTGTCTCGCTCATCACAAAGGCTTTCTGCGTGCGTGCATTCCCACCACCGCTCGGACTGAACTTCGTGACTGCGTCTCTTGTTTATGCATTTCTGTGTAATTTTCGCAGCCCATCTGCATACAGGTTTCCCCTCGCGGCGCCTTATCGGGGCCGTGCTCGTCGCTCCTCGGTGTCATGTTGCGGGTGGTCCCTGCTGTTGCATTGTTGTCCGGCGAGAGGCCGAGTTCACACGAGATCCACATTCATTTCCTCTGCACAGCGCACAGCCTTTGCTCTCATGTGTAAACTATAATCAGGATCGCTCTGGCAACAATGAAATAGCAATTTACCAGCCTTGGCATTCTGGTGGCTCTGCGTCCTCTTTATTGCCGTTGATGTGATGACATAGTACCTCCAGGAATCCGCTCTGCTTCCCGCTGCTCCACAGCTTCCTGCTATACTCGGGATCAGAGTTGCACAGCGACAGAAACGTACAGTTTGTTTGATATACAGAGCTCAATTTCGAACCGACGCATTGCGGAATAATCCTCAAGATTCCATCTTTTGTTACATTTCGCAAAGCCTTTCCTGGCCTGAAACAGCTACTATGACGCCTACATACTACATACATTTTATGCTGAGAAGGGGAAATTCGAGCAGACAGAGGTTCTCTCTGTGGGAGATTGGCCAAGAGATGGCTAGACCGAGAATCAGGAGGGTGGGGACAGCTACGAGAGGCCTCGGGTGATGTTAGAGGACATAGGGGGTCGTTGTGGTTGGTCTCGCTGTCAATCACCCGCAGTCTGATTTCCTTTGTTGTCTGTAAGCCCCAATGGCCCTCAGCAACCTGTGGCTGTTTTTCCTCATTGTGTTACAGTGTGGGAACTTCGCAGTGCTGGTGGATCTTCACGTTCTGCCCCTGGGCAGCCAAGAGGACACCAGCTGGTTTACTGTGGAGCACATTGAGGTAAAGGCACAGTGAGAGGCGCGTGCATGTGAATAAGTGTGGGTGAATATATAGCTTGCGCGCCGCTGGGGGCCTTTTAGTGCGAAGGCACCAGCGTGGAATCCAAAATGACTTTGAGCCTTCTGGTTTTTCCTTCTGAAGGTTTTCATTGTTTCGAAATGAGGGGCTGGTTAGGAGGATGGAAAGGCTCCCTAACCAGCCGCAGTTGGCGTCACGTTTATTGACCATTGTGTCCTTTTTTGTTAAGTGCTGCTGTTTGATTCACTGCAAATAGCACTCGTCAGTGAATCTGCAGCCCACATAACTGCCTCCAGTTAGTTTAACAACATATTTCAGGATTGAAATATCTATGCATCATTCGTAGGAAGTCGCAGCTCTAGTTCGAGCCGCTTTGGACCAAAGAGTTCAGCAGTACACCGAGTTTGTCCATAATAGGAGGCAACCCAAACAGAAGAAGGAGCTGCAACCTGCCTCTGCGCTCTCAGTGCAAGGTAACACACATGCATCCCACATCGCGCCGCACCTAAGCCACATCATGTAGAATTTATTATTGTGCCACTTGTGTATTTTTGCAACAAGCACACAAAACATTATTCAGTCTCTAAAGTCTCAGATACAACTCGGTGAGCGGCAGGGGGCCATTAGCACAGCGCAAATCGGGGAAGAAGCAAAATTGCAAAACACTTCTGTGTGTTTCATGGCCATGCTTTTTTTTGCAGAAAGTGTGGGTGGAGAGACAACAGAACTAGTCGGGGCATGGTTGCTTTGCACACCTAGGGTGTGACCCATGGATAAAAAAAAGAGCTGATAGGAGTTTTATTATTGTGGTGAAGTGTTTAACTTGGCACGACACAATTGCATTTACGCCGGAGTCCATTAAAATACCTGATGTCTTCGCTTAGGCAAAGCGCACCTGTATTTATCAGAACTCAACTGACTGGAAGCCATTAACAGTTTCCCCGACTCACAAACGCATGCGAACCAGAGACATGGGGAACAAATGTGAATCTTGCTTGGTGAGTATTTTGAAAAAAATCTGCGTCCATCGGATGGACAGCGCCTCCGCCACTCACGCCTCATTTTCGAAGCAGCTTAAGTAGAGCTTCTGAGGCACCCCCCCCCAGCCGAGTGTTGGAGGCCAGACGGGTTTATCGCAGGTAGCAGTTAAGGGCAGTTATACTGGGCTCACTCAGCAGGACAGCATTTGTCTGCGAGTGAGGGATTACAGGGCACTTCTGCCCAATTAAGTTTCTCCGGCGAGTGCGGGACCGCCTCACACCGTAATCATCCAGGTTCGCATCCGCACACTCGTGTCATCGTTAGCACCTGTTGTCATCGCTGTTGCATGAGCAAACGGCAAGCGCGCGCAAGTCAACTGTCTTTTTCGCTTCAAATCATTGACGTGGACACAGGCGTGCACATCAGCTGCTGTGGGTGTGTATACGCACACTGGCACACATTTGGATGTGTGAGGGGGTAGAGGGGGCAACAGTCCATTGCGGAGATATACCCCCCGCCCCCCTGGAGCAAGGTGTGAACTGGCTGACAGTGTCAGGTTACTGAACAGTCTGAGTCATATTCCCCATGACAGTCTGAGGACAGACAGACAGATCTAATGATGGATATAACAAACGGAGACAGTCGCAAAGACAGGCGCCCACACACCCGGACATGCACTCCGTTGCGCAAACAAAGGGAGCTACAGGCACTTTGGAAGTGAGATGCGCAGGTAAAAATAATTAGTCTCCCTGCGGTGAAGCCAAAAAATAATGGAAATGTAAGTGGAGCATGACCCCAAATGATATCAGAGAGCCTTTCCCACATAAAACATGAAAAGGCGCTGCACCTAAAGCCTTTTGTGTGCTCTTTATTGAAGATTTGCGAGCGTCTTGTTGTATGAAACGGGGGCAGGGGGGACGAGACTGTGTGTGTGAGAAGCGAACAGGCAGGCAGGCAGGCAGGAGTCATAAAAGGTAAAACAAGGAGGGAGGAGCCAGCTGAGAAGCTGACCTGCTAATTGTCGAGGTCTCCGCCGCGAGTGAGCGGTGCTGTTCTTGCGCGTGCGCGTGTGCTTTTGTAAAAAGCAGCCGTTTGGATCACCACACGTGTCTGCGTTGGAACACGTGTTTCCGACGGGAGTTGAACCAAGGCGGCTGCGTCACAGCAAAACGGGCGTGTATTCGTCGGAGCGCGTGCACATGCATGTTACGCATATAGCAAAAGGTGCTGGGTAGGGCCGTATTTGATGTCCGCGCCAAGAACAGGAAGATGGAGCGTGGTGGCGTGTGTGTGTGTGTGTGTGTGTGTGGAGGGCTGACATAGATTGGGGAAGGGGAGGGGACGGCGGGGGATTTCGGGTTGCGTACGAGGCGGCGTTTGAGCCAGTGCCAGCGTGAAATCACAGTGGCTTCCGCCACCAGCCAGCAGTAAGAGCAGCCCTAACAGCCTCAGCTGTTGGCACTTCAAATGAGCCACTGACAGCTTTTTACATTCTTCAACCCCTCGGCGCAAGAGTTTCGCGCCGAGGCTCACCGTACGTGTCTGCGTACACCACGTCCCGCCCCCAGCACACACAGCACCCAGCGGACATGTCTAATAGGGGCTTATCCCTTGTCGTCTGCCAAGTAAATCTGAAGTCATACGTCCAAATCTCCATTGCAGAGGCCACTTTCCAAATGCACAACCCCTCCCCCCCACCTCTTTTTTTTAATGCTACTTGAGACTTCATGATTAGCTCATAGTGATGTGATTTATTTATGTTTTCGGAGAGAAGAACAGAGGGAACTTTTCCCACCAAACATTTTGGCTCCAGACAGGCAAAATGGACATGCTAGACTTTAGAAGGGGCGCTTGGGAGAGGCTTGTTGCATTCTCCCCGGTAGGCTATGTCGAACACACCCACATTTCTCAGAGAATGATTACAAATTGAAACGAGTGGATAATCGGGGGTTTCTGCGTTTTTGGCAAATACGTTTCTTTGCCATTTGATACGGCAGATACTGGAGCGAGGAAGCTGGCGGTTACGCCGCGTGACGGCAGGAGTCGTCGGCATTACCGTAATGAAGACGTCGCCGAACTCTCTCAGTGCTGATGAGCGGGGAGCATCTTCATACTTGCGTACGCGAACCTTACACCATCAAAGCCCTTAGCCCTCTTTGCTCCTCTTCATCATGCTGTTGCGTTTTGGATTTGATTAGACTTCGTTAGCTTACATTGTTGACTGTGCGCTGTCGGGGTTTTTTGTTTACATTTACATTTTCATTTTTGGGCAGACACTTTCATCCCAAGCGACGCGTATTTAGGATTGTTTATTCGCGCTTGACTCACTAAGAGGTATATTTAGTTTGCATTTTGAGTTGCTCTGGAACCGCTAAAGCTAAGGTGGACTTCAGATGGGGAGAAAAATGCTACGCACCTTCCCAGGTGTGTAGTCGTCGTATTCGTTCATGCACAGCAAGCGCTTGAGTTGCTTGGGTGCACTTCTGGTCAGAGGAGGTGTGTTGCGCAACCGCGGCGTTGTTTTCCCCGGTACCTAGCGCCCATTTCTGACCATGGCACAACAAGGTTCCTCTTCCTCTCCCCGCACAGGTGCCAGGGCTTAGGGGTAGGGAACACCTGCCAGCCAGTCTCCCCATGGCCACGGCGGGCTAGAGAGGCATTTTCCCAGGCTCTCCAGATGAATGGTCACTAATAGCCGTGGGAGAGGGCTTTGCGAGTGCTGCACAGTGTACCACTGACTCCTCTTGGCAGCTCCATGAAGGGGGCTTAAGGCAGCCTGGCCACGGCCGTTTCGGAAAAGCACAAGTGTTGCTGGATAGCTTTACTGTTGGAGAATGTGTTTACGAATGACCATCACCCTCCCAGCAAAGAATGTGGAGGATGTGTAGAGACAGAGAAGGGGGCGAATGTTAATTTTTGCACTCCCCTCCCCACCTCTCACGGTTTCGAGGTTTTGTTTGACTTTGCTGACTTCTTTGAAGGCACAGCGCTCCGAGCTACGACTGCTTTACCAACATGTCAAAGCACGGCGGTCGCAACGTGAACTTTTCGCGAACAAAACGTACGAACGCAAGAGAACACTTGCAACGATTCTGACCTGTGGTTTGGATGCGAGTGCTTTTTTCGGTTGGGCTTGGGGACGATTCAAAACAGGAGACCGACAGGAAATTTTAGAATAGCACTTCGTATTGACTTACTGTACCTTAGTTCTGTGCGGTGCTACTTTAGCTATAACTATTTATGTGGTTGTTGCTCTGTGCATATGCAGGCCAGCAAGGGGCCGGTCTGTAAATAGATAGGCATGCCTGTGGCAGAGTTACCTGCCCTGCGTTTTGTTACTAGGCGTGGGGCAGGCTGGGAT
>OMPJ01009977.1:8139-18344 GCA_900312935.1 Carapus acus
AAATACAAGGCTCACAAGACTTAGGAACAGCTGTTACCCGGCAACCATTAGTCACCCCTCTGTTAACTGTTATTTTACATTATTACACGGCTTGTGTGAATGCTTGGTTCTGATTGGCCGATATTGGTCACGTGAGCGGTCATTATTTTCGTATAATGACCGCTCGACTATCAATAACGGACCACTGCGAAATCAAAGACTCAGAGTTGAACTTCCTGCATTCATATCAATCCGCGCCAAAGCATTTAGTTCCACTCTGGTTTGTTTACGTACTGTTGCCCGCGTCATGCTTTGTCACGGAACAAACATGAGCAATTCAAAAATTATTTTCAGCATATTTGGGAAGTATGAAACTTTCAATGCGTGGGTAAGCATGATACGTATACTTCAAGCTGCCGCGACAAACACACGTCGGTAGAAGTGACAGAAGCACGAATGTAAAAGCAGAGTACCTGTAGCCGTTACGGCACTATTTTCTTGCGAAGACGAAAGTATCGTAGCCTACACTTTTGCAGAAAAATGAAAGTAGCCATGTTATGAACTATTTCTGACAACTGTATTATCCATTAATGTTTTAAGCCATGTAATATGCGCGATAATGCCCTTGTCGTCGGTCATTGTTGCAGATAATCACCGAGAGGTGTCCCCACCACCCGACGCGTACATTATCCTGTACATCTCATTCCATCTATCCAACTCTATTCCAAAGCATGCTTATTGAATTGTGGCTCCTATGAACAATTCTTCACCTATACAGACAATTTACAACTTCATCCCACTTACTCCAAAAATCCTGTCTCTCTCCCAACATCCATAAAGCCTGCTAGCCATATGCGCTGGTAACATTTGGCATTACCTTTTTGATTTTTAGCCTCAAACTCATGAACATGTCACTCTTGACTCTCTTCATCTCGACTACTGTATTCAGAAAGTGCACCTTCCAGATATTTCTTACCCCATTCTCTTTCTATTCTACACCATAGCAGAACACTCTGCATCACCCTCTAATGCTTCTGGCCTTGCTATCTTTCTTTCTGATCTCCTAAAAACACAATATATTTACCTCTCTTCTCTCCCACACTTCAGCCAACATTACCCTTTACTAGTGATAACTCATAATTGTGTTGTGCCATAATTCCTCTTGTTGTGCTGCATAATGATATTAAAAGCATTCTATTCTATTGTTCCTTCATTTTAAACCCCCGACTCTCACCTCCATACTCTCAGTAATCCTTGGCTGACTTTAAACTCACCTCCCTCCTGCACTCCTGTCTTCAACCAAACAACCAATTTGTGGTTGGTTGGGAACATGCTTTAAAAAAAACCCAAAAGACTGGCTTCAGTTACATTCTACTATCATTTTTGAGCCAGAGGAGGTAAAACTGTAGGAAAATGTATGTACAGGAGTACCTTGACATACAAGCAGCTCAACATTTCTCTTTTTTAAGATACGAGATGTCTCTCGGTCCAAATTTTAGTGTGGGACATGAGTGGACATGTGGTTTACGAGTCGTATTTCGGGACACCACTGCTAGTAAGCACACAGGTACACACCATCTATGATGGCTTACTGTAGCCACGATGAGTTGAAATGACAACTCATGACAATACAGCTTTGACAGTTTGGCTGGATGTTTGATGTTTTGGATGTTTGGACAGCATGAGGCAGGACTGCTCTAAACCAGGGGTGGCCAATCATGTGCCATGGAGGGCCGAGAGGCTGCAGGTTTTCGTTCCAACCCAGACCTCCACCAGGTGACGTCACTGATTAGCTCCTCCTTTCTGATACATGGTGAGGTGAACATTGCGAGGTGAACCCTGCTAAACATTGCACCACTCAGTGAGCTAATTTTCTTCTGTTGCTATATTTCTAATCACATCTGCATTTATATAGATTTCAAAATGACATTATCCTGAAAATATGTTCTTCATTAATGAAATTTAGATAAGTTTGAGTGAAGTTGGGTCAGTATTGCACGGGTGACCAAAACTCGGTGCAAGTGGAGAGTAAGCTACTGGGCGCAGTGAAGATGGTTGTAGTTTATTACCCCAAAAAACATGGCAGAAAAAGGAAAGAAAACTTATCACTCTCACAACGAGTGGGTGGCAGAGTTCTTATTTACAAATGTGAAAGAAACCTGCGTGTGTCTCACTTACGGGGCGACTGTGGTGTTGGCACAGTGCAGAGAAAGCCTGTGAGCTAAAGGCAGTTTTGGTAAACAACAGTCTGTTTTCCGAGGCCAGTGAAAGAGCATCCCCCACAAACCCCCACAAAAACAAAGCATCGTTTAGAGCTACACATCTTCCAATCGAGAGGAAGAAGGCGTTTCAGACGGAGACGTTGCCAAAGAAACAATGATGATAGTTGCTAACACTGTACAAGATGAGAAAAACTGAATCAATCTAGACTCCACTCTCTCTGACATCAAACTTGGGGCATCTACAATGGCAAGATGTGTGTCACCTATGTCTAGTAACTTGATCGATCAGCTGGATCGAGATCTGGTGAGGTGCAGGTAGTTTAGCATCCAGTGCGACGAGTCCGTGGACAGTAGCAGTACAGCGTAGCAGTTGGTTTTTATCGGCATTCTATCGGAAAATACTGCAGATTTGGTCATTAGTCACAAAATGTGACAAGACTTATTTAAAGATGGGTAAGTTGATTTTCTTTAACATTACATAATTGTAACATTTTGAAACATGATGCAAAATAGTTCATGATTTGATAAAAACGTTTGTCAGTGGTTTTTGAAAATGGATCATTTTTCCTATGAAGTGGCGTATGCAAGCGATCTGAAAATTTAGCAGTTACTGAGATTAGTAGAAATATGGTGCTGAATACTGATATCTGTTTCCCACCTTGTTGTCATTGTTGATTGTTGACAGAAATCCTTATCATGATCCGTGTCTTCACATAGATGAGTATCATTAATTTTTACTAATTATGTATAATTAAAGTCAAACAGATCAAAGTTGTTATTTCAGAAGAGCGTATCAAACTGGTAGCCCTTCGTATGACACAGCACCCATGAAGTAGCCCTCGGCCTGAAATAGGTTGGTGACCCCTGGCGTAGACAGGGTGCACAGTGGATACGGAAAGTATTCAGACCCCCTTACTTTTTCACTTCTTGTTATATTGCATCCATTTCCTAAAGTAATTCACGATAATTTTCTTCCTCATTAACCTGCACACAGCGCCCTATATTGACTGAAATTGACACAGAATTGATCGTAAAGCAAATGAGAATCATGAGGTCAAAGGAATTGCCTGAGGAGCTCAGAGGCAGAATTGTAGCAAGGCACAGATCTGGCCAACGTTACAAAACATTCCTGCTGCACTTTAGGTTCCTAGGAGCACAGTAGCTTCCATAATCCTTAAATGGAAGAATTTTGAGACGACCAAAGATGTTCATAGAGTTGGCCATCTAGACAATTTGAGCAATCGGGGTAGGACAGCTTTGGTGAGAGAGGTAAAGAAGAACCCAAAGATCACTATGGCTGAGCTCCAGAGATGCAGTCAGGAGATAGGATAAAGTTCTTGAAAATCAATTATCACTGCAACTCGCCACCAGTTGGGACTTAATGGCAGAGTGGCCCAATGGAAGCCACCCCTCAGTGCAAGACACATAAAAGCCTCCATGGAGTTTGCCAAAAAAAAAAAAAAAAAAAAAAAACGTGAAATGGTGAGAGCTGAGATTCTCTGGTCTTATGAGACCAAGGTATAATTAATTCTAAGGTATGTGTGGAGGAAACCACGCACTGCTCATCACCTGTCCAACGTCTGCCTGCCCTCAGGCAGGCGTTTTAGGGCAATCAAATCCAGAACTACCAGACTTAAGAACAGCTTTTACCCAGCTGCTTTAAGTCACCTCAACAGCATCAGGACAACACAGTTTAGTCAGTGTTAAGCATTCACATTTACATTTACATCATTTATTCGGGTCGGCTTTAACATTCCCATTCCCACACTATCAGTGCTGTTATATTACCATTTCTATTCAAATAGTTATTCATACTGATATCTATAGTGTATATATTATGCGTTTATATTCTTCTGTATATAGAAACTCTCTTCTTCTTCCCTCTTTCTTTCCTAACTTCTTACACTGGGATGAAGCACCTTAGTTTCATTACTCAATTCAATTGCTGTAATGACAATAAAAAGAGACCTGATTCCTGATTCCTGGTTCCTGATTCCTGATACAGTTTCAATAGTGAAGGATGGTGGTGGCAGCATCTTGCTGTAGGGGTTTTTCAGCTGCAGGGACAGGACGACTGGTTGCATTAGAAGGAAAGATGAATGCGGATAAGCACAGCGATATCCTGGACGAAAACCTTCTCCAGCATAGACTGGACCGAAGGTTCACCTTCCAACAAGACGCTGACCGTAAGCAGAGCATCTCTGGAGAGACCTGAAAACGGCTGTCCATCAGCATTCACCATAACCGGCCAGAACTGGAGCGTACAAGCAAGGAGGAATGGCACACTGGTTTCATCATTCCCAAAAAGATAAGTAGCTATATTTGCTCAAAAGGGTGCTTCCACTAAATATCGAGCAAAGGGTCTGATTCCTCACAGCAATGTGATATTTGAATTAATTTTTTTTAATAAATGCGCAAAAATGTAAACAATTCTGTGTTTTTCGCTCAATATGGGGTGCTGTGTGCACATTAATGAGGAAGAAAGTGAACCTAGATAATTTTAGCCCACGGCTGCAATAAAATAAAGAGTAAAAAATTCAAGCAGGTCTGAATATTTTTTGTACCCACTGTAAATGTGAGCATGGTTTACTTTGTGTGTGTACGAGAGGGAGACAAAGAAAAAGAGAATGAGAGAGATCGAGAGAGAGAGTGCGAGAGAGAGAGAGTATGTTTGACCTCAAGATGTTCATCCAGGTTCAGCTTGGTGAAGTCATACTGTAGATGGACTCTGAAGTTCATGTCCTCAACTGAGTGAACCACAATATTGATGAACTGCATGCAGGCCACCTAGTAGTCATCATAATGTCAATGGTAAGTAAACGACATTACAGAAAACTAGTTGAGTAAAAGTAAATGACTGAAAAGACAATACCAAGGTCATACCAAGAAATCAATATTATCATCTTCATTCTTGAAATGCTCCATTAGCCGCTCAAAACGAAGGGACTCTGAGCAGACCTACAAAACAATATTCAATATTTCTGGCATCACAGTTGTGTACACTGTGTATGTGTGTGTCACTCACAGTTTTAAAGTGATCAAAGGCAGAGAGAATGATCTCATGTCCACCTCTGACCAAACACACAGCTGCCAGCAGTTCCAAGACCAGAGCTTTGGTCCTACGAAGAAACAGACAAAACAAAAGGGAGAGAGAGACAAAAAGAGAGAGGAATGGAGACAGAAAGAGAAACAGATCAAGGGAGTAAGAGATAGTCATTCAGAGAAAACAATTTTAATACTTCACATAGCCTCCTCTACCTATCACTAGTATACAATATGTGTATGTGTGTGAGAGAGAGAAAGAGACAGAGAGAGGGAGAGAGAGAGGGGAGGGGAGAGAGAGAAAGAGAGAATGTGTGTGGACTGACCTTGGGTGCCTGTTGTTAAGGCTGAGTGTGATCTCATTGACAGCATGAGGATGTGCCATCACCATGTTGAATCCATACTGGGAAAGACAACGCAGAAAGTCTGTAGCCAAACTGGGGCCATAATAGGGTCCAGCTATGGTCAAACTAGGATTAGATGGAGTTAGGAGACAGACATACCTGGTAGTTCATGATGGCGCGTAAACACATGATGCACACATGTACATCATCTTTCTTACACACCAGGCGAGAATTCTTCAGAGTGCGGCGGCTTGGTAACGTGTTAGAGCGAGTCACCAGAGCAGAGCTGTATCACACAAACCATAGAGGAAAAGATGGATATATTGAGAGAGAGAGAGAGAAGCATGGGAGAAATGAGACAGTAGAGATGTATGTGTTACCTGATTGAGTGGCGTGCAACTCTTGATATGGAGGAGGATGGTGAAGGGAGGCTGCAGTCACCATGGAGATCCTCTATTGAGTGACTCCAAGGTGAGTCAATGGATGAAGCTTCACTGCCAGCATCAGACAGCTCCCCATCAAAGCTGCTCCAAACACATAAATACACAAACACAAAGTGATAAGCTAGCTTTCAAGTTTGAGTCTCATTCATGAAGTACATGAAGGGCACATACGTGACAGCATACTGAGCGAAGGACAGATACTCCACCAGGACGTCTAGACCACGGTTTTCTTCATTCAGAAACTCCCTCACCCACCTACAGAGAGGGAAGACGAGACCATGTCACACAGACAGGCAGGCTGACAGACACACAAGGAAACAGACAGCTACCCTATATGGTTGGTGCGAAGGGAGATCTCAAGCTCACGGAGCATCTGCGTGGACTCCTGAACTCTCCTCCGAAACTTCTGCTTACAGACAAGCAGACAGAGTGTGAGGGCATTGCCAGGGAGAAAGGGACAAGACAGGGCGGATGACAACAGTTGAAGCATCACTGCAATCACCATATGAAATACAGTACTCAGTACATACAGTAACAATAACTGGAGTAAGCAGTGTGGCACATCCAGATCTCCATCTCACCTTACGAGTAACGGCAGGGTCCAGGAATCCCTGCAGTTTCTGGATGTAAGTGTGTGGCGGGTTCTTCACCTGAAATCGTTCCTATACATACACACAAACGATCTGAATTTGTCTAAGCTAATTTTGACACAAGCAGGTGATGAACTATTGTCATCGGTTTCCGCATCGTAAACTAAACAATCAGAACCAAAAAATACACACACATTCACAGTGAGCCTGCTCGCTTTGAGCTCACCTTTGTCCCACACTTCTCTGTAGTTATCAATGTGTCCGTGGATGTTTCACTTTGTATCCACAGATAATGGTGTGACATTATGTGAGAGGATCGAGATCCACAACTGTTAACATAGCTTTAAGTGTTAATGGTCAGTATGTTTGAACTCAAATACTTGTTGATGACTCCACCAGGTACAGTGATCTGCAGAACCAAAAACATCTACACACTCCCTCACACAGAGGCACAACCACAGAGGGATCAGATGTGAGACCTGCAGGAGAACCACAAACAGTACACACTCACACTCATACACACTCATACTCATTTGTTGTCATTTGTTGTGCACCAATAATGTGGAGTCTTCTTTGTGCTTTGTGCAGACCTCACAAAACAAATTACCATAATTGAGCAACATGTGAAACATCATGCCCGATCAACTAGTAAATTCAATGGTGGGTTTAGAACTTAGATGTGCCTACCTGATCACAAATCAGCTCCCACTTCTTCTCATTGTCATAGGAACGCAGTAACCGCACCTTATCAGGCGGGAGGTTCATAGAATTCTGTCAGAGATAGAAAATACCATGTACACACAGAAAAATGCACACTTGTAGCATAATCATGAATAAAACCATACATAACCAACCTACTAACAGTGTCTCTCTTACCAGTGTCATGGAGTGGGGTAATATTTTAGTGAGCCAGTGGGTGACAGTGTGTGCGGTATTTACCAGTGCAATGGAGAACCTCTCGTCAAGCTCGGCTGGGTCAGGCATTGGGAGTCGAACCGGAGCTGCTCGTGATCGGATTACAGCCAGCTGGCTCTCCATACTGTCTGTGTTACCCATCACATACACTTCAAGCACGCAATGAACACACCCACTTAAACACACTAGACATAAATGGACAGCAGCATGCACATGTGCACCACCATCACACAGAATGCTGGCAGACAAACGGTAATGAAGGATTCCTTATGTCTCTTTGTCGGCCTCTCAGATGGTGAAGAGCGTCACTCTCTCCCTTTCTCTCTTTTGTTTCTCTCTCCGTCTGGGAATGATGCTGCAGCTGCCACTGATGAAGATGATGATAACGATGCCAGTCGTCCTGGTTGTGGTGGTGTGGTTGCATGAATATTGTGCATATATGTCTGGGAGTGTTCCTTGTGTGTGATTGTATTCCAGATCAGTCAGTTAATCCTCCTCTTTTCCACCCCCACATGAAGAAAGAAAGGGAGAGGCATGCCGTGGCCTCCGTCTTTGTCTACGTCTCTCCCTCTCCCTCCCGCTCTCTCTCCACCTCTTTTTTCCCCCTCCCTCCCTCTCCGCATCCTCAGACAATGAGTCCTCTGCTGTTGAAGACTCCACCCCTGGCAGGGAGGGGCCGGGGGATGATGGGTCCCCATCCTATAACGTTGATTGAGCAGGAGAATCGGAATCAGAACCAGCTCTACAGCCAAATTTGTCAACCAACAGAGAATTCTAATCAGGTTCTTTTCAATTTCCATGTGGAAGCGGAACAGATGCAATGGATAAAACCCCTGTTAATTGCTATGTTCAGCGAACACAGGGTGGCTAATGACTAATTAGAGTAGTGCAAAGTATGACATACAAGTCAATCATTGGTTTTTGAAAGTATGTAATGTTTGAACATGTGAAAGATGTTGTACAATAGTTATGACTTGGTGTACTATTGTACTCTCTGTCTTCCTCACATTCTCATATATACATACACATAAATATTCACTTGTATGTATGTATGTATGTATGTATGTATACAATAGAATGTGTGTCTATAAATACACATATGCATACTGCATATACAGTACAGAACATAGTATACTGTTTATGCTCAAGGCTGTGTTTGTGTACACACACACACACGTTTTCAAAACTGCCTGAAAATTGGCAGTACAGCATCAAGTCTTCAAGGATATTTTAAAGCAGGGGCTTTTTTGTCCTATGATAGCCTTTTTAAGGACTCTTACCGCTGCTGCCTCCAATGTCTCACAAATGATTCTTTGATACCAAGTTTCCAAGCTGTCTCCGTTTCCCTCTTTGATGGCCAGATCGACTGCCTTCACCTTAAAGGCTGCATCATATATGTTGTTAACATATGCATATATGAATGTATATACATATATACCTTTGTCTACACATCAGATTGTCTCTGCCCGATCATTCTACCATGACATAATCTGTGTTCCCTGAACATGTTTCATTCCCGCTAAGTAAATTCACAATTACTTTTATGAGGACCTACCTGGACCCAGATCTGAACTTGAGGCTGTGTATTTGTGGTTATCAATGCTGTACTATTTATGTTTTGTGTGATTTTTTGGAGTTTTCCTCTTGTCATTAAATCATTTTTTTACCACACTTTTTTACCACAGCTTTCCATGCAGTAAATTCACTCTAATCCTCCCTTGAGGTATGTGATATGAAGTTAACAGGAGAGTTAAGGAATATTTTTGGATTGAAGTCTTTTGATTCCTAATCCATATATTGATTTATCGCTGGATCAGTAACGTACCTACAGTACCTATTCTGGGAGGAGTGCTGCGACAAACTGTAAGAAATCATGTGGATTAACCAGAAGACTGGAAAAGAAACCAATAGAAAGGTGTGTTGTGTTTCTTCTGGGCAGAACACAGACAGCAAGCAGACTTGTCGAATGAGGATGTACAAGAGAGCATCCAGAGGGAGAAGCTGGCAAAGAAGGAGTGGGATGGACAGTGAGATGAGGTCAGTAGACAGGAGCACTGAGAAACTCAACAAATGGAAAAAAGAGCTGTAGACACAGCAGAGAAAGGGGCATATAGTTAATGATGAGTGAGGCTGGATGTTTAAGGTGAATAGAGTAAAGAGAGATTCACATTGTTTGGCTAAACAGAGAGATAGACCTTGGAGAGATGATGTGCAGCAGGACCAGGTGATAAAAGATAGAGAGGGAAATATTGTAGAGAGTGAACAGAATGTACTTGGAAGATGGAACTTTTGTACTTTTGAGTACTTTTGTACTGTTTAGTACTTTTGAGGAGCAAATGAATATGGAGAGCGAGAGGGAGAGGAAAACAGATGAAGGAATAGTATTGGAGCAGGAAGTGCAAAAAATGAGTCAGACGGAGGTGAGGGAAGCTATAACATGGACGTAGGCTGTAAAGGCAGTTGGCCCAGATGACATATCTGTGGAGGTATTGAAATGTCTGAGGAAGAGGGCAGTTAAATTTCAAACTAGATCGCTTTACACCAGGGGTGACCAATCATGTGCCATGGAGGGCCGAGAGGCTGCAGGTTTTCATTCCAACCAAGACCTCCACCAGGTGACTTCACTGATCACCTCACCTTGTATCAGAAAGGAGGAGCTAATCAGTGACG
>OMPJ01009978.1:0-13737 GCA_900312935.1 Carapus acus
CTGTCTTTTCCTCTTCCTGCCTCTTCCCTTCTCTCCTCTCCTCACCTGTCCTCTCATCTCCCCTTCTCCTCTCTCCACTGTTACAGAATGTCTCTCCTTCCAGGTTCCTTCAGTTAAACTTTTGTAAATCAGATTCGTACCTTTGCATTCACTTTTTCCAAAGCATACATTCTGCTGTGGCCTACAGCAGGTGTGCAGCTTGAGACATGTAAATGCTATTTACTTTGTGTGTTTGCAGTACAAGAGAACAGTGCTGCACAGAGGGGTTGATAATTATGAATTCCAGCCATTCCTGGGCTTCACCTTGCACAATCTACACTGAGCTTCACTGACATTCTATTCCCTGCTTTTCTTTCAGTCATTCCTTTTACTCCCATTTCATTTAACTCCATCAAATGCAAAGTCCATCCTTGTTACCACTTCACTTGAATGTCTCTTTTTACTATATCCCATTAGCATCATATTTTGCCATCGCACTTGCCGGTCACTCTTTAAGTCTTAGAATCTAGGAGATCATGTCAAGCAGCAAAGACACACTGATGCAACTCAATATCAGCTCTGCTGAGGGGACACTGTCCTCTCGTTCAGTGCCAGCCCATTGGGGATAGGTGATGGGTATCTGTGGGCTTGCATCAGGTTATGAGGCCGTTGACTGATATTGTCATCATCTGTCGATAACTCCTGAGACAACACCTATGAGTGAGGAGCCATCTCACAATCTTCCCTTCATACCTGCGATCATCAGATACAGACATGTCGCAGGAACAGGATGAGACCATAATAAGTGGAGCAAACACGCGGTAGGAATTATAATATGCAGGAAATCACCCTTGTGAGCAAAAAAAACACATGGAGGACCAGAAAGTACTGCAGCGCCCCCCATGCTCCCCCAGCCTATATAGTGCCTGGAAAACTGAGAAGACAGGTTGTATCCTGAGACCTCAGACTATTTTATATCAAGAACTAGAGGGACTTAAATTAGAAAAAAAAACCGCTTACGAAAGGGACCTATTACATATAGTTTTTGTTAAAACATAGACTACACGTGTCTCACAACTTTGGTCAATTTCTTCGTAATCGGTGGCAGATGACAGTATCTTACACATATAATTTGGATTTTAAAATACTGATTGCATTGTTGGTGACCAGCCGTATGTAGAGTAAACTACACTGGAGACAATAAATGACATCGACTCATTTTCCTCATCCCACTCATCTGAAATCTGGGACCAGAACCTCCCTCTGCATCTTTGACAGGTTCTTTTTTTCCATATGAGTTCACTCCCAATTGGTCTTTGTGGTGGTGTGCAAGGGCAGCATATGAATCACAGATGGCTCCTTGTGATTCATCAGCTGGTCATAGTGCCATGGAAAAGGGTGGAACCTGCTGGGTTATTACATGAGCCAAAACTCAGGTAACAACTTCCAAGCAGACAGTGCCACAATGACCACACTGAAGCAGGACACAACAAATGAACACCAGTTGTGATTTCCAATTGTGGGATTCCTCTCTCGGGTAAATCAGCTGTAGAGTAGAACTGCGGCGTAGTTAATATTACAGCTTTTCCACTGCACACCGGCTGTAATACAAGGCTCCGGAGAAGTGGGCTGGCCCAGACACGACTGGGTGGGTCTGGCACGGCGGTGGGGCCTACCTGACCCCGTTTTCCCTCCCGGCACTTACTTCACCTCCACCCGCTCCCTGCACCGCTGTGTCCAACGCACACCGGGGAGGGAGCTCACACAGGCAGCCAAGCCGGTGTGCGACGGTGTTTGTCGGCGAGAGAGAGGAAGAGGGAAAAAGTACCGCGCAGGTGAGCTCTGATTTTTCCGCCCCTCCACACTGAAACCTGAACGCTCCACTATTGTTTTATTATAGCAATAACACTCGCTGGCGTAGTTCACCCCGAACTGATAGTTTGTCTGCACTTCGACAAGAATGTACAATGATGCTCAGTGTAGTCCGGACGTCGGCTATATGCAGGTAGCTGTAGTGCGATAGTAAAATCGCATGTACAGAAGTTTTGCCGGTAGGTTCTCGGATGTGTCAAAACTTTCCATAAGTCAACCTGCCGCGGCGAATAGGCTCAGTCACAGCGCCGCCGTGACATGTTTATCGATGACATGTTCACTAATTCAGTGTGTTTGCAGCCGTCCGCCTGTCAAGGGTATCACTCTGCAACAATAATTATACGGAAGGAGATGCGTTACAGATAGTAACAGTCCATAACCTTGTAATAAGGTTTCGGAGTTATGAATTGGTGATACAAATGTGCTGATTGTGTGCCTCTCAAAGTGGTCGGTGTAACCACCGATGATGGGCCGGATAATGCGGGTGTGAAAATTTAACCAACCAATAGACAATTTGTGTTATATCAGATTCATTAATGAAACATGTATCGTTTGCTAACTCCTGGAAAGCAAACTGAGTCTGTGTTGGTATCACTTTTATTCCTTTACAGTCATGGAGCAGTTTGTCCTCTTTGTCAAGCAAAAACTAAACATTCAAAGACATCTTTTGGAAAGCAATATTGCTAAATCCACCCTAGATTAAATTAGCAATTACTGATATTATGTTTATCATATTGAAGCATTATCAATGATTGACACAATGTAGCAATTGAATTAGTCAACAGATCGCAGGTCTGTTTGTCTGGTCTGCTTTTTCATCAATGGTATTTCATGAAATAATCAAACAAAGCAGTGTTCTCAATTGTAAGAAACATGTGAAGGAACAACAGTTTAGTTTAAGAATCAACTTTAATTCAGTTATTGTCATAGTGGAACCTAATGACAGACCAGGGTATTTTGAAGCATAAGGTTATAAATGGTAAAAGTTGTGTGACTCATGTGTTAAGCGACAACACTACAATTTAGGCTGAACATTTTGGTGATGAGGTAAACCTCCTAAGGCGACTAGCCGTATTAAGTGTGTGGACCTCCTCTGTGACTGGCACCACTGGTGGCTGCAGGGCTTCTCCACGACATTCTTGTCAAATTTGTTATTTTACAGAATGCAAGGCAATTACTGACATTGATATAATTATTACATAGAGTTATAATCAAAAAATTACTTGAAATCATTTGCGCCCCACCACAATCTGTTAAAGATGCTAACCACAACTCTATGTTTGTGACATTTTAATAGTTACTTTTATATCTGTGATCATTGGTGGCAGAGTATAGAATAACTTGCCACACTATGAAAAGAAGGCTACACAGATTAAAGGGAAGACTGTATGCTAGCTTTTACGAGAGGGGAGAACTTTGAAAAACATGTAGTTATGTTTTTGAAAAATGCCAAGTATTGTAAAAACAGGGCAGCGGGACAATTATGCAGGTGAGAGTATATGTAAAGGCATGCCTCATGACTGACAATGATAATGTCACTGTTTCTATTTAAACACAATGATTTTAATACTATTGATATTTGTGATAGATGAAAAAGAGGAACAACCTCTTTTTCATCTATTCCCACAATTATTCTGTTGGTTCTTTTTGCTCTCCTGCAGTTGAAATAATATACCTGTATTTGTAGCATGTTTGTGTGGCCCTCACAGGGCACACCATACTCCATAAGGAGCAGGTAGTCTCATATTTATCATTGCAAGGACTTTGTTTTCCACCTGAGTGTTGAAAATCAACTTGAACCCAAAAGGTTGAGACGGTCCATTTGCAAGTGGCATCCAGATGCATGGGCAAGAATTTAACAATTGTTTGTTTCTGTGATTAAATCGTTCAGCATATATTATGGGAAATTTGAAGACAATCGCTTGATGCTGTTAGACATGTGTGTGTCGCAATGTGATGGTGCATTTGCTTGATGTCAGCCCCTGTGAGAGCGGTGACTGTTTTCATGCGTACAGCCTTTCTCTAGCTCCACAAATTTTCTTGGACTGATGCCAGCCTGTTGCACCCCCCTCGCAAAAGATACAAGTTGATAAGGAAAGAGAATGGTATGATGGGTATATAAAAAGTCAGTTGAATTTCTTCACATTAGCATTATCTCCATTGCCCACCATTGCTATTGATAACTAGCGGACACATTAGTGGCAATATGTTCTCGATTTCCTCCCTCTTTACCTTTCTTTTCTCTCTTGTCAATCAACTTGTCAACACCAAAAGGCCCTTTGGAAGACATATGTCAGTTATTGGTGATTCAGCACTGTATGGGCCTGTCTTGATATCTGAGCCTCTCTCTGGGCCTCTGTGGGCTGAGTTCCACATAATCATGTCCCCTGATATCAATCAAAGCCTTGTTCACGGGCCTGTGACAGGGGGACTGATTAACTCAGCACCCCCTCTTCATCTAGCTTTGTGCCCCTTCATGTTTCTCATACTAAACATTAGATATATCTTTTTCAATGCTTTCATTTATCTTTTGTTGTTTCCCTCTGGAATCTCACAATTCTGATTCAGATTTGTATTTTATTAATTCATGTGGATTTATTGTTGTTATTGCAATGCTGTTATTAACAATGGTCACAACATAAAACAAAGAAAGAAAATCTCTGCATTCACAGTGGAGAGTCTGAGAGTCTGAGTTTGGTCAAGTAATTATTAGTGATTTTCAGTATTATGACCCATATTTTTCTGTTTCAACTTTAGAAACCTGGAAAACCTCTTTGATAATTGTCTCTTTTTGTGGCCAAGGCCACCTGTGACAGCAGATTAAATGACCCTCATAAAATCCCTAGCTATGGTTTAAGATAAGAGTGGAGACATAATCTGTAAATCCTGATAGCAGATTAGGGAGAGTGTGGAATTCATATGAAACAAGTGGTGGAGTCTGACAGACAAACTGTCAGTTGAGGGTCAGTGATGGTCTTGTATTTGTTATTATTTCATTGACAAGTCATTGACGTCATTGACATTGCTTAGCATCACGACTTGCAGATGTTGCAAATATTTTTTTCTGTTTATATTTCTTCATGCTTACTGAGGTCAATGTCAAAGTGGCTTATCAAAGGTTATCAAAGGCTCATTGGATACGTCTTTGAATTTGGTCGCGTCAGGAATGTTGTCTCCCCCACAAATCCAAAAGAGGCGGTTACTTATAATTGTCTCACAGGATGTCAGCAACAGCTCTTTCATGCTGCCCTCATCTGCACCCCCAACTCCCAGCACAGCCCTCACCCCCACCACGTGTTACACACACAATATGACGGAGTGGGTGCTCACACTTGTCATTTAGGAGTAAAAGGAAACCTGACTTTCTCAATTTTGCTGCTATTCTCAACATTTCCAGATATATTTGTTTGATAATGGGGCAGCCTCGATATTTAAACTAAAGCATCATAATAAATTCAAACCCACTCACCCTTTGCTTCTGGCATCTCTGTTAAATGACACAATTATCACCTCCACTCATTGCTTATTGGTCTGAGGGATTGCTATTTCCTGAAGGTAGTATGTTCTTTATTGGTCCAACGATTTGGCCAGCCAGGAAATTATGGTAATTGAACGTAAACCCCCAGAAAAACAACATGCTTTGTGCTCAGTGCGTTCTGTGTGGCTTTCTTTGTGAGAAATGTAGGCCAACAGACTGTTTGCCACTATAATTTCAAAGTCACTTAATTTGTTATTTTGTTTTGTATTGCAGCATTCATTCATTTCACTTTTTTTCTGACATATCCCCTTGGGCTGACACATCAGACCATCATCAGACTCCAAAAGCTGCCATGCGGGGGCATTGGTTCAGAATTCTATTTCACTTCACCTTCAGATTATTTGGCTTTCTAGTCCAAACATGAACTTGGTGAGTGTATATGTGTGTATGAATGAGATAAAATCAGGTTGGTTTCTCACCGGCCACTGTCTGATCATGCCCTCCCTCACCTGGGTTTTTGTGGATTTTTCAGGTGTGTCGTTTTGTATTTAGTTAAAGATTAATTTCTCTGATACTTTATGATAATGGCACGGCTGACCTCAGGCTGGGTCTCATGTAGGATACTCTGTTGTTCAAACATTGTAGATGAACAGTAGCGGTAGAGGAAGTGATAGATTCATGTAACACACCGCACTGCACATATGAAGTGGTGAACAGACATTCACATACACAGTCACTCAATTGGGCATATGTTGTACCTGTTTTTGTACGTAAACCAAAGAGAGTCATTTGTGTGTACAAAAATGATCTCACAAAGGGAGCATCACCCCTCTACTATCCCTAAATGGATAGGTCGTTGCTATTCAAATCTTATTTCTATGATGTCAGGCGAAAGAGGGTAAAGATCCTGACAGTATTACGAGATTTCCTTTGACTCTATAGTCAGTGATCTGGCACCATCTGTGAAGGATTAAGGGTCTGTTTGAAGGCCTGTTTGATTGTTAGACACTATGGTTAAATGTAATCCTTTGGGTCGAAGTTTTTGTATGTGGGTGGTTGGATTCTTGTCAAATTCAGCAGGTTGTCAACTGAAAGAAAGTGGACCATCGACAGTCTGACCTACAACTGTCCTTAGGTTTAGAAAATCGTAAATTAGAGTCTCGAAGTCCAGAAATTAAATTGAGAGGTTTTTGCACTACTGCGCATATCCATAGGAGCAACCTAATAAATAATGTTGGTGTTGTTGTACGCATTTTCTTGCTGTTCCCACTATGCATAGAGATGTGGGCTATTTTTTCTTTATCCTTTGTCAACACTGAGCTCTGAAAATGCGGTTCCAACGTATTCTGTTTCTTTTCCATGCTTTGGTAGCTATGCGCAGGTGCTGGAACATCTTCAGATTGAGTCACCTTTTGTCAATAAAAAGACCACTGACTCCAAATGGCCTGATCCCCTCTGTACTCCAGTGGTGTGTTACACACTGTGCACTTGCTGAACTACACACACTCTTACTCACTCTTACATACTTCTTCCTCAACAATGTGTGAGCATATAGACAAATACACGCGTACACGCACATGCACACGCACGCACGCACGCACACACACAGATTCCGTCTTATCATGTTATTATGCTAGAGGATATGGGAGCTGAGGATTGTTTGGACTAGAGCCTTGGGATTTCATGGCTTTGTCTGACACAGAGGAGATATATACGGGTGGCGCTGCACTTTCTGCAGAGTTCCCCTTATCTTTTTAGGCCTAACTCTGTGCATGCTTGCGTCTTTGCTAAAGGTCTTAGCCTCACAATTCATTAACTGGATCTGGAAATTTTAGTGAAAGCATGAATTCCTACATGCAGTCATGGGTGTCAGTCACCAAGGACTGTGGACGGAACACAATTTCTTGAGTGAATGTGGTGTGCAATCTGGTTGCATTGATTAGCCGTCACTTTATACTATCATTCAAGTTTGTGTGACGTTTATTTATCCTTCCTAAGCAATTATGAAAGTAAACAGTGATTCTCACAGGGGAACTCGGCCAATGACAGCGTGAGAAAACTTCACTGCGGTTCACGTCCACAACATGTGCAATGAGACCGCTGAGCTTGAACTTTCACCAGCAGCACCTCTAGCCGCTACTGCGGTTTCTGTGTCACATGTAGAGCTATGAGCTGTTTCTCCAATCGCTCTCCTTAGCAGAGGTCAAAGGTCGCATTACCAAAGCGCTGTGGTACTTTGTTCTCTCCACTGGCTTTTGTTGTCCGGTCTGAGTCACGCATAATTGTGCATGAACCATGCACACACAGACAAGCCGAAAAATGTTTGTGTGCACAACGCTCGCAGACACACTCTCACCACTTTCGCTTTTCTGTCTCTGTCAGGTTAAGATGGCACCGTCTGAGACTTAGTCATATGACAGTGGTTCGCGCTCAGATCTCATCTTTTCCGAGACAAAGAAGACTGCACGATTAAGTATGTCAAATATAACTGATACTCAATCTGTCAATACATCTACCAGAGCACTTGACAAAAAATTTACTTTATTCTCAATTTAACAATTTGGTGTCCAGAGACCTGCATAATAAGTGACACCGATAGAATGACATCAGGACTATTGCTCTGAAGATTTGCATGGATGTTGTGTCCGTTACTTTATTTGACCAAATTTGTCAGAATTAGCTGAAACCAGAAGTTGTTGAAGAAATCACTGTGGGTTGACACCCAATGGTGACATCCTCTTTCGAAGTGCGTTGGTGGTTTGGCTATGCAGCATGATGGAGGTGGCTGTGCATTGTTTCTGAAGGTCTATGACCTACTTTACCTCAGGAACCTCAAAGGTCTTTCCCCCCTTGTCACTTGTTCTTGCTCCCTCATTACTTCTTCATTCCTCTCACCAGAATAATTTTCTCTGTGGTCCTACGTCCTCTTTTCTATGGTCTTTCCTCTCTTTCCTCTCCTCTCTGTCTTTCCTCCGGCCTTCACTCTCCCTCACTCTCCCTCAGTGTCCAGAATAAAGGGGTGGTGCATTCCACCAGCCTAGAGACCGTTCCCCTCTTTCAGCCAGTGGCTCACAGAGTGACAGAGGAATTAGAATAAGAATAGCTGTCCTTTCACCCCAGTGCCCCAGTGACGAGGCAGGGGAGGGATGGAGGGAGTAGGGAGGGAGAAGTTGAGGTAGCCAGAGAGGCAGTTCGGGAGGATAGGAATGAAGGGGCTCCTACACCAACTCTGTGCTCTGATTGGCTATTTGCGTTCCCTCTGTTTTTACATCGTTGCCGTCAGTTCTGCCTCCAAGTTTGTTTTACACACAGTGGCTCATGCAGATGCAACACATGTGCATGCATGCGTAAATATACACATTGAGGTCCAGGCTGGCGCACGTGCACAGTAGATTATGCACACATACATGCGCTGTCAAACCAAATTGGCCTGCAGAGACGCAGAGTGAGTGATTCAGACCACGCGTAGCAAAGAGGAGTGTGGTGACCTATGGCTGTGTGAGTACCAACTAAAACTGAGATCAGTTTTGCCTTTGTTCACTGGATTATTGCTGAATATGCCTTTGCTGTTTCACTGACTTGTAGATTAGCATTTGTGGTTGAAAATGCAGTTCGGGTATTCACTTTGGGTGTTCGGAGTTATTAAGTATTGGTTTTGAAGCATTGTTTTGTCATTAGTGTGCGGTCTGTATTGTTTGTTATTAGAGGTTTGGTGGATTGGAGGCTTTGTTTCATTTTGAATCTTGTCCCCTGCTGTCATTGCCACGTATTATTGTTTTGTGCCATAAAATATAAGCATTTATTGTATTTAGCATTGAACTGTCAGCAGTAGTTTTTGTACAACTAGAATTGGGAATGATCTATATTGTACTGTGCAAATTTGCGTTTAGTTGATCACTATCACTATTACTATGGTGATATCGGTTGATCTCGTTTTTCTCACTCATCCATACTGACACCAGTGGGTCCACGTTGAAGGATTTGTCTCCTAAACTGGCCCTCAGGAGACACTGGTACACACTTTGCAGACCTCTTCATATCTTGAAGAACATCTCCATCCATCTGTCTGGTTTTGAAATGTCAGAGGTGGGCATTTGCAAATGTGGGGTTAAGAGCCATAAACAGTGGACTCACTTGTGCTCCCAATTGTAGGTAATAATACAGTTTTGTATATTTTATCTCAGAAATGATCGGTCACAGTGGAGAAAATGGCAATGTGTATTTTATGGAATTGTAAATGTTTTTGTTAATATAATGACTACCACTACAGTTCAGGCTGAAGATGAAAGTTCATGTTTTCATCCCGAAATGTAAGAGTTCTGCCGCCAGATTTCAGTCGGATATGTCACAAATTAGTCCCTGAACTTCATATAAAAGGCTGAGGCCCCTCCTGGTAGCCAGCGTGTTTGCAGCATTAGTGTTGCACCACGTGGACCTCGTCTTACCATGCACCATGAGGAATGCTCACTGAGAGGGAAATCACGTCAGACCCTGACATATCTTCAATCAAAGTCTCAAATTTCGTGATTTTCATCCAACAGATGTGTTAGTCTTGACCCCTTCAAGATTACTTCTTTTTCTTTTATCACCACAGTAGAGACACTTATATCTCAGGAGTGTTCCGAGACAAGTTGTTGTTTTTCCATCTTGTGTCCTTTTTCCTTCATGTACCCACATTTATTTGTTTTAGAGGTCACATTGGCTCAGTACATGACAAGAATGTTGTATTCTTACTCAACGATGTATGAGCATATAGACAAACACACACAGACATGCACACACGCGCACACACACACGCCTGCATGCATGCATGCACACAGTCACCATTCAGATTTCAGTGTTTGCAGAGCCTGAGTAAACAGCTGATCTTTTCTCGCCTCTTTGTTCACACAAAGTCCCTGAAGCACTGTACCACAGTAGACACATTCAGGTGTGTCTGTAAATGGTCTGTGTGTGACATTTACCACAAAATGACCTGCAACATATTGTCAATGCAAAATTGCTGAAAATTAATGTAAAATGACACAACAATACAACCATGACTTCTATGCTTCTCTGTTGCAGCCACACAGACAGCCAAGTGTCCATATATCTGCACATGGCGATGACCATTATGGCTCTGTGTCTGATGCTCCTTATGCAAGGTGAGTCAAGGTCGTCTGTGTATATGTGCTTCTTCATGCCTCTCTAGGAAATGCCGATTATAATTTTTTTTAGTGCAAAGAACAATGCAGTAAGCAGGTGGAACATGTGTTTCAAAGATAACCAAATACCAAAACTTTCACTGTGAGAAGTGAGAGAGACAACACGTTCCAACACATTGAACTGGTCAAGTCAAATCAAGTCAGTTTAATTTGTATAGCGCCAAATCATAACATGAGTTATCTCAAGGCGCTTTACAGGAGTTATCTCAATGCGCTTTACAGGATGGAGCAGGTAGTGCTCCTCAGTGTGTAAACAGTCAAGGTCTATGGGATGGACACACAGAGACCCAACATATCCCCCATTAGTGACAGTGGCGAGGAAAAACCTCTCTTTAAGGGAAGAAACCTCGGGCAGGCCAGGCTTCAGGTGGGCGGCTAACTGCTTTGACCGGTTGGGTTGAGACAGAGAGGGAAGGATAGAGAGATAGAGAGAGAGAGAGAGAGGCAGAGAGAGACAGGTGCACATTGCCATTTAGTCTGACAGATTGGTTCTTTCTCATCACAGGGTCATGTTGTAACCACAGGTGTTTTTTTGTGTTTTTTTAATTGTGTTTACATTTTAGTGAATAGGATACAGCAGGACTGATGACTGAACATTTCATCTCTGTCAAATAGATGCTACCTGACAGCCTTTTTAAACACATAAAATGATGTAAGAAGTCAATGCAAATAACAATTGCAACAATTTCCACACAAACAATAATGAAAGATAATACTAACACAAAGATGTCGAAGTTTAAATTCAGCAAATGTCTAGACTATTTTTCTCTGTAAAAATACACATTTGCCATGATCTATAAATGTTGTCAACTGTGTCATTATGATATAAGCAAATAGGATCCATGATGTAATGCATTAGGTTGCCTGTCTGTTTTGAGAGCTTTGTTTCACCCCACTGACTGATTCCGTCACCTGCCTGCAAATTAAACGCATATGACAGAAGTGCCACAGACGGAAAAAAAATTTACTGTATGGATACAAGTGTCTCGATAAAGAAACTGTCTGCGCTTGCATCCAGCTGTGGATAGACAACCCTGTCAACTTTGTGTAAAGAAGTTCATCAGGATATCTTCTGAGGTTTGGGAAAGTGGAAAGTAATTGTTGAAAGTATGCAATTCAAGTACTGCACATCGGAATGCATTTTGTATTGAAATATACAGAAAATAGCGGGCTTACTGACATCTGTCAGAGACAAGATGGGCTGAAGGGTTAATTGACGAATGTAAGGGATGATGGTCTCTGCTTTGGAAGTTACGCACACACACACACACACACACACACACACACACACACACACACACACACACACACACAGAGGACATCCTGTGTGAGTTCATCATGTAGCTTGGGAGATGGATTTAGATAGTATTGAGGTAAGTGAAGGGGGGCGGCGGCGCACAGGTGTACAGAGAACTGTGGTTGGGAAACTCTACTTTAACAAACCATTTTTCTATTTCCACTCGTGGTGTTCGCCATGCAAACCGGGGGTGTGTCGGGAAGACCTTGTTGTCAAGATAGAAACACCTATCAGGATAGAACGAATTGTGCGTGCCAATAACAATATTAGAGATGCAGAGATAAGACATAAAATCAATTTCTTCATTTTGTTCCCCTCTGAATTACACTTCTTTGTGACTTGTCATCGAGATGATACTGGATTTTCCTAGTCTTGAATGTGGCGGCGCTGTCTCACGTTCCTTTCCCTGTGAAGATTAAACATGAAGAATGAAATATGATGCTTTAATGTTCTGTTAGTCATTTGTGCAGAAAATGAGGAATGCCATAAAGGAAAGTTGTAGTGCCTTCAGTATAAGAACATCTCAAGAACTCAGCATGATATCCCAGTGTCAGTGGACCGCAACAGAACTACAAACTGGGCCACAGACCAACACAAGGAGAACAAAGAAGATTTTTGTTATGTTATTTCACATTTCACCACACAAACAACGCATAGAGTGAAAATGCACGTTCTCTTTGCTAGTCGAGGCACGTGAAAGCAGTGTAAACGATACGTGCACCACAGCCTTCACAGAGTGAGGGATGGACAGGGCTGACATGCCCTGTCGAATGCATGTTTTGAAAAATGAGGTTCTTTCACATGTCTTTTAGGCTGTGTGAGCATGTGAGCGTGTGTCTGAGAGTGTGTGTATGCACGTGTGGGTAAATGCTTTCTTCTCCAGGTAATTATAAGGACAAGAAGCATGCTTCTTATTTCATTGTATGCTCACACTGCCAGACAGTTAAAAGCCTTTTGACAGACATATATTGTTCGTGGCAAATTTTACAGGAAAAAATGTGGGTGTGGACTGTTTATACACACCATGTAAAAAAACGGGTGGATCAATCATTTTGACAAACATATGGAGAGTAATATAAATGGAGTCCTAGTAACACCAACATACCAGCACTTGAAATAAGGATGCAGTGCATGACCTGATAGACATTTTTCAGTTTGTTACCTTGGGCAGAGAAATATCCTTGTTTGAGAAGGGTGTGTGTGCAGGTCATGAGGTCAGATGAAACACAGGTACAGTTTCTATGTATCTTTATTCTTGAGGGGTGTTTGGAGGAGTGGTTAGTCGGATCTAATTGTTTCTGCTTTAACAAAGGCAAACATTGACCAGATTATAGCTGTCCTAGATTCTCTGGGAGCATCTTTAAAGAAGGTAGTCTTTACATTCATCAGAATGCTGCTTTTGTGCCCTGTCTTCACCACACAGCTGTCCTTCTGTGCGGGAACTGTTTGCTTTGGAAATGCTTTAGCTTTGACTTGTACTTCATGTTTAATCAAGGTGTGTGTGATCGTTATCAGCAGTCCATAGGTTCACCTTTTCACCCATGTATTGTATATGCACAATACAGTGTGGAACAGAGATGTGTGCTTTACTTGAGCAGTCACCTTCCTGCTCACCTTCTTGCTCACTGAGTTGATATGTTGTAGAACAGTGTTTCCCAACCTTTTTTCAGCTGCGCGTGGCGGCTACATTTTCGCTAGACCGAAAGTTGTCGACAGGGGGTGGGTGGATGAATGGGCAGTTTACAGGCCGTCCAAGACTAGAACAGAGCAATATTTTATTTCATCTGAGCATTTGATAGTCTAATTCAGTGTTTCCCAGCTTTTTCAGTCACGGCACACGTTTCATTTTCGAAAAATCTCATGGCACTCTACCGACGTCCGAAAGTTGTCAGGGGAATGGGGCGGGG
>OMPJ01009978.1:13757-30970 GCA_900312935.1 Carapus acus
GGGGCGGGGTGCGCGAGCCAATCTTTCTGTGGTTGACTGAGAGTTGTCAGCTGGGAATTTGGGCCGAAGGAGGGGGGTGCGCACTGGTCTTTCGGCGGTCGTCTGTGAGTTGTCGGCGGGGTCCAGGAGGGGTCCCCAAGTCTCAATGATAACGCTGACAGCCGTCTATTGGCTGTTGTAAGTGGGCCATGTATGACCTCTGCGGACCATATGAAATTGGACCGCGGCTCACCTGTTGACTTCTCACAGCACACTTGTGGACTGCGGCACAGTGGTTGGGAAAGACTGATCTAATTCAGTGTCTCATTCTCAATCTAATTCCCTTTTTTAGGGAGATTCACAGTTTTGCAAACAGGATGCTTATGATTCCATTGCACAACGTCCATGTTGCTCCCACCATGCCTCAACTTGCAGCGGCTCTGTTGTTTTCTGTTGCTCTGCAAGGATGAAAGGACCTCAGACATCTCAAAGTATCTCCCATCTCTTTGCCCTCTCCCCTGCCAACACTGTCTGACTTTAAATTGCTCTTTTTGTCAATGATTATCAGTCCTTAGTACAGTATATAAGAGAGAACAGAAAAGCCACACATCAGTATTCCAGATATTCAATTTTCTGAACCTGATCCCTCTTTAGACCACGTCTGTTTACCCTTGGATGCACAACCTACCAATACACTCTTCCACAAGTGGGGTCATTTTATTTACCTCAGATATTGTCAGATATTGATATCAGATATCAGATATTGTCAAACACTGTCATAAGCAAGATTTCGTATTTTTATATACGATTACTAACTATACTAATCACTTTTACATACGGTAGTTTGCTATGTATAATTATAACTGATATAAAGGGGTTTGTCAGATAGATAGATTGTAGCAATGAGACCTGCATTTGCGCAGGAAGCACAGACTCACATGTCAATTCTGTATTTGCATCTATTCATCTTTGACCCTGAATGTGACTGTCAATAGCAACCATTTGGATGAGTGTACCACTATTAAGCAAATTGTACGGTATATTGATGGTAATTGCTAATAATGTAACAATGATTACGTTTTTACAATGTTCAACATTTTTCCTTTTTCTACCTACTATTCCATGGTCTGCAGTATACAATGTGTTTGCTCAAGAACTTCCATCTGGTCCTCATGGTTGTACGGAGGGAAGCTGTTACCCAGCAACAGGAAACCTTCTGATCGGGCGAGCTGTCAACCTCACTGCGACTTCCACCTGTGGTCTAGACGAGCCAGAGCACTACTGCATTGTCAGCCACTTGCAGGTCAGAGTACACAAATGGACTCATTGTCAATTTTTGAATAAGTGAAATATCCACTTTTGAAATTGAAATCACAATAAAGATTAGTCTGTTATAATTATTTGGGTATGAAAAAAGGCAAATCTACTAGATTGTGCAACCATATTTTAGGTATACAGCTAATCTAAATGATGTTTTACAAGACCAAGGTGTAATGGATTTCTACATCTTAAAGCTGTGTTTTTATCTACATTGCACCCTCACACCCACCTAATATCTCTCACCACCCCGCCTCACCATTCTTCGTGCTTGGCATTGAGAGGGTTTGTTTATTTCCAATCTTGCGTGCATTCATCCATCTTCGCCCCTCAATCTTTGCTCGTCCATCTCCACGTCTGTGTCAGTCGGGCTGTTTTGTTTGGAGTATATTTTCCATGAGTAATTCCCCACCATCCCTCCTGCCATAGTATGTCAGGCCCCAAGTGTAGACGACCAAGTGTCAATCTTCAGCTCCATCCCACTCTCTCCCCATCTGCCTTTCCTCACAACCCCCCATTTTCTAACTACTTTTTAGCCCATCCCTCTTTTTCCACTCTTGACATGTTTGTTGTCATTTCCACCTGTGTGGTTGTCTTCCCTCAGAGCTTCATTACATTCTTGATTGAGCACATAGCAATTGGTTTCATCACCAATAAAAGACTTTTGTTGTAGCCTTGTACAAGATAGGTAACTTAGAAATTGCGTGCCCAGGGTTTACAGTACACCATGGCTAATGCAGCTTTAGTTATGCCAGATATTTTGTGTTTCACAGCACTGCCAGTAACTTAAAATGTATATGCATGTGGAAACATATCATCAGCTTGTGGCTGTGGAAGATGGTGGTGTTCAAGGTGTAATCTGTGGCCCAGATCAACCTAAGATTTCATCATAAGTCATCATGCTCTATTTCACTGGATGAGATGTAGTAATGCAAGTATGCTGTATGTTGCTTGTTGTTTATTCACCTTGAGATGCTACTCTTCCATGAGTGATACTTTTCTTAGGTTGGTCACTGACGTCATATATTTCATCATTGAGAGGTCACTACAAAAATGTAGAAGATTTTGTAGAAGAAAACATTGTCTGCAAACACTTGTGTTTTTTGTGCAGCATCTCTATTAAAGTCATATGACATGTTCTCATATGAGAGTGACTTCATTTACCTAATGTATAATCCTCACCAATGTACCAACGATATTCTATTGTCTTCTGGTCAAGTTAAGTTGTGCTCATCTTTGAGTGTTTGACAGTTGACAGTGGTACCTGATGAATATCCTGCTCACATCCATACACCACAGCCATTTCCGAGTGCCTGCATGTTTGTGCCTGCACATCCTTGCCTTAGGGGCGGATGTCCCACAGACTGAGCCTCCAGGTTGATGCGATTGACACCTGGTGATTGGTGACGGGCCTGCTACCACTGTCAGAAGCAGGATAGGGCAACAGCTTGACATGTTGTTACTCCAGGTGCAGAACATCACTAGTCACTCAGCAACTAGTTTCAGGGTCCATACCAAACTCTCTCCTATCAATCTGAGAACCTGAGTTTTTCATCAATCATTGGTGTTTGACTTCTTTTAGGTTGCTTTTGTCCCAGTGAGATCGGATTGCACGCCCACATGCATGTCTTTGGAGAGACTTTAGGTAGGTGGCTGCAGTCAAGCCGATTGTTTTGAAGACCTAGTCTGAAGAGGAGGCCTAGTTCGTAGACCCATGCGGTAGAGTGGAACCTTAAGGGTAACTCTAGACAAGCTGATGAGAGCATGGAAGAATAGATGGATGGACCGTGAAAGGCAAGAAAAGGAATGAAGTCATGGAGTGGAAGTAAAGGAGATGAGGAAAAAGTCGGGAAGAATGAAAGAAAAAACTTGGAAAAGAGTTTTTGAAATGGGGGTCAGGGTAAAACAGGGGGTGGACTAGGGATTTAGGGTTTGAGGTCTATTTTTTGGTTAGCCATCATCTTGGCTTGACAACTTACATTGGCGTATTGTTGCGGCATAAAGCTTTATAGTTGGGCTTACCAGCCTTGACTAATTGGAGATAAATAAGAGCCTGGAGGAGGGAGGAGCTCATGTCAATGGGCCTCATTCCCTACAAATTCAAGCACTAAATGAACCATTACAGTATCAGTGTGAAAGAGGAACCAGAAGTAAGCACTAACAGCAGTTTTAGTGGTTTTTGCTGTATCATTCCAACAGTATGACCAGTGCAGTTTAGTTTTGGTCATCTTATTTAGTTATTCAGACATCTGTATTGATCATAGTTGTTTCTTTACCTTAGGGTAAATTAGTTATCAAAATAAATTGCATTTCATTTGGAGAAATTCTTAATGAATGTAAGTACCTTTATGAAATCTGCAGTTTGCTTCAAATAGCTAAAATGAGCCTTTTGTTTATTCCTCAAGAGAGTAATGCTGCTCTTCTGTGGCTTACCGTGGAGGTGATGTGTGATGCCAAATGGTCTTTAAAGGGATGGGCTACCATGCATGACGGGTTGCCCTTTTCCAGCAGCTGAGGTCTAGAATGAGGGTATGATCAGATTTGTGCTGGGATTAGGGAGGGTAGGTGAAAAAGCCAAGTGTGCATGAAGACACACACAGCACACACACTGCCGATGTACTTATAGCCGTGAGCAGCCAAGCACGCATTCACCTTCACCACACACAGCGCACTTGCAGCATGCTGTCGGCATTTCTATTCCTTTCTTGGCCCAATCTCTAACATTCATGTCCTCTCTAGTTGCTTTGTCACCCTATACAGCGACCTAGTTTAGAAATGTGCAACTGGAATCAATGTTTACTCTTTGCCAACTTACCCTCATCTGACTGGTTAGTCCCTTATACCCTCCCTGGCCCCCTCTTCTTGGCCTTTTCTGGAACACACAAATAGGGGAGACCAGGGCTTGTTTTCCTTGACATCATGTGATGTCATGTACTGACTGAGAAGAGAGTAGCACCTGATGAGTTTAAGTGAGTATCATGTAACCAACATACCTAAGTAAAAAGATTCAACATTATGTATTCCAAAATAAGCTTCTTTCAGATGAAAATCTTCACAACGATACGTATATGTGGATTGGAATGAGGAGAGATTAAGGCATCCTGTACTATATTAGTCATTGTTTTGGTGTAAGCTAACATTAAGATAGAGCTATATTTAGCAAATATGGTACTTTGGGGCAACTTGTCTCAGTCATCTTTGGGAACTTCAACTTCAGAAGCACATGTCTGGAATGGGATGTACCTTAAAACAAGGTGTACTAATTGGCAGTTGTCATAATGACATTTTAATGTTAATTTTACAGAAAATAACAGTGATTTAAGGGAGAGGGGACAGAGAGGTCATAGTCAGGAATTACAAAAGAAAAACAGAATATGGCAGTGCAGCACTAGACGTGATGCTGAGGGCAATGAGGCAGGTAATTTTGCATTTTGCACACTTTACATAAAAATTTGTTCAATGGCCATACTCAGTGATTTTTTCAAATGCGATGATAATGATTTTCAAAACCTGACTTCAATGTTCATTTTCAAGTAAATGAGAATCATAATGATTGTTTAATTTGGAATCAATGTTTACTCTTTGTTTAATTTGTTGCAAAATCAAGTGTGACATCTTACCCCATGTAGTGTGACAACTTACCCCACGATGGGCCAAGCTGTCATAAGTGCACACTCTCTATTGCAGGGGTGTCAGACTCTAGTTCACAAGGGCCACATCAGTGTGGGGATGGCTCTCAAGGGGCCAGATGACAATGTCAATTAGTGAGGAGATATGATGTAATTTAATGTAAAGTAAAACTAGTCATCTAGAAATATCAACAATTTTTACCTATTCAGCTTACAAATATTCCGTTTGCAAATGTCAGGTTTGTGCTATTATTATATCGCAGATCCTTATATTGTATCTGGAAAGGAAACCTCAATTAATTCACAATCATTAATAATTAACAAATAACAAGTCAGTTCCCTCACTTGGGCCGCGTTGGTGTTTCTTGTCAAACTGACATTTTATTAAGTGTGTATCTTTGGCAGTAACATGGGCCACATAGAGTGATCCAGCGGGCTGCATTTGGCCCCCGGGCCTTGAGTTTGACACCTGTGCTCTATAGGATTGCTGATAACTTTAGACATTGGTCTTTCATCTGGTACACATTGTTTTGTAATCTGATGTATTAAATCCAAGATATACATTAGAGTGTAAAAAGTGTAACAACAAGCCCCGGTCTCCCCTACCTCTGTATCCTTTTTCATCAAACCCCCCTTTCTCTGCTGCAGCCTATGGAGTTCAGTCCATTCTACTTTGTTGTCGTACCCCTGCCTCATTGTCCATGACACATGCTAGAGATCTTTCTCTATGGAGAGCTCTCTGCATTCGCTTACCCGATTGTCCTGATTTCTCTTGCTTTTTTAGCTCACCACTTCACTCAGCTCCAGCCCTTGGCCATGATCCCCACATTGTTGTGTTTTCCACATTCCCATGACCTCTCTTTGGACAGATTGCTTTCCATTGCAGAAGTATCAAACATGTCATTCTACCAATGAACCGCTTCTGTCCCTTGCCTCTCCCACCTTTCCTTTCAATTCCTGTAGTCTGCCTTTTTTCACAATTCTTTGTGGTTACAAAGGTGTTGATGAATAGGAACTTCTTAACATCCAAACTGCAGTTTTCTCAGGATTGCTGATATACTGTTTTCTGTGATTTAGCCTGTTAGGCTTGCTTATTCTTAAGTTCCTGATTTCCCTGAATCCTCCTGTCTTTTTTAAAAAATCTCTGCACCCATTGGAGATTCCCAAGTCGATTCCCTCTGACTTTTTGTGTTTTTGATAGTGACATTTGTGATTCTGCTCAACTACTAAGAACACAACTTCTGTATAATTGAGACCAGGAGAGGCTAAAATTGTAGAAAGCATCACTTACTGTGTAATCCTTCGGATCAGTAATTAAGCAAATTTCATTTATTCACGTAAGCATCAATTGGAATTGAGATGCCTAACTTTAGAACTTTGTTCCCTCAATTGGTTTTGCCCTCAGCAATATATGTCTATAAATGTTTTCTTTCCTTCACTACAGGAGTCAGACAAATGTTTCCAGTGCAACTCCCAGCACCACTATGACCCACACCGCCACAGACACAGTCACCGTGTTGAAAATGTGATATACCTTAAGGACAGGAATGGAGACTACACTTGGTGGCAGTCAGTAAATGGTACGAGCGTGGATGCACAATTTAAACTGTGTTTAAAACCATCATGACTTGTAGTTATGTTATTCAGGACTTCTTTTTCACAGATCTTTTTACCAAAGGCGTTAGATGTTCTGATTATGATTTAGAGAAAGATCAGTGACAAATTTATTCATATATTTTCTCGATCGCAGACAATAATTATTTTACCGTATTTTTGCATGGATTTGTTAATTGTACATGTGTGTAGTGAATTAAAAATCATATAAGATGTAAGACCTTTGTAATATTACTTAATTCAATGAAATACTTCTTTAACCCTTAGATGCACACGTGGGGTCAAAAAGGGTTGTTACTCTTCAAAATCCTTGTAAAGAGTAATAGTAATTCATATTCATATTTGCACAAATTTTGATAAAATTCTTAATATTTTGAGAATTTTGATTGGGGTAAAAAATGACCCTACTCATGGAAGACTGTAGGTATTGGAAGGTTGTGCATCCGCGGGTTGAAAAAAAAAAGTCCTTTCCGTAAGTTCCAGGGTATTGTGTGCACCTTAATATAAGCTGCGCCAGCTATATTTGAAAAGAAAACAAGGTTTGTACATATATAAGCTGCACCTGAATATTAGCTGCAGGTTTTTGTGTTGTAACATGAGATATTTACACGGAAAGACGAGGAAGACAGTAATTTAGGATGTGTTTTTGTTTCAAACTGTGCCTGAAAATTGTCAGTACAGCATCAACACAACACCAACATGAGTGTAACATTCCCTCTGCTGTCCTCTCAAAGCCTGTTGTCCTTTTACATCTCCTCCAGTATCTCATCAATTGTTCACTGATGTCAAGTTTATATGCAGTTGCTTTGTTACCCCTCTTTGATGGCCGCATCTATTGCCTTAACCTTGAAAGCTGCATCACATGCATTTCTTGGTATGTTGTCCATGACGAGGGTGTATGCATGATGCGCAAAAGGACAGTTCAAGATCCAAAGGAAAACTACCGGTAGTGTCTTCTTAGGCTGGTAAACTCTCCCCCACGCTGTAAGCCAGCAAAAATCTATGAGTAAGCAGCACTGCTGTGTAAACGGCAGGGCTTGCAGCGTGAGAAAAAAGTTTGTGGCTCATACTCCAAATTTCAAGGTAACATATCTGAAGAGTTCGCCACATAGTTGCAGGGAAAGGCAAATAAAACTAAGATGAAAAAAAAAGAAGAGTGGTGGTGTGGTGGCAAGAGATGCTTTGTGGTGACGCTGTAATTTTCTCCATAGGAGAGGAGAATGTCAGTATCAGATTGAACCTCGAGGCTGAATTCCACTTCACACATCTCATCATGAAATTCAAGGTGAGTAGCGATATATATTTGTGGTCATGCGTTGTTCTTGAATGCATCTGAATCAACAAGTGCCCTCATAGTGAATGAAAAACAATTTGTGAAGATGACAAAGTGTGACCCAAAATTATTCATGTCCCTCAGACATTTCGACCTGCTGCCATGATTATTGAGCGTTCAGCAGATTTTGGTCGCACATGGCGCCCTTACAGATACTTCGCTTACAATTGCACACGGACATTCCCCAGCATCCCTGCAAATGGCTTGCATCATATCAACGATGTCATCTGTGAAGAGCGATACTCTGACATTGAGCCCTCCACTGAGGGAGAGGTAAGACAACACTGCTGGTCAGAAATAATTTTTAACAGAAGCCCAGATGAGCAGAGTGAAGAATTGTACAACAGCCAGTACCACTGTGGTGATCAAGTTGTGTTTGAGATAATTTCCTAATTCTGTTTCTCGATTGTTGGATGGCAGCCACAGTCTTACTGTTTGAAACTACAGTCAAAAGTTGGTCTTATACAGATGTGCTGCCTGTGTTATCTAAAAAACATAGCCGCAATTCAGTATTTTTATTCTATGGTAGCATAAGAAACTGAATGAGAATCAGAATCACAAAACTTTGACACAAAAACAAGCATACAGTATCTCACAACACACAACTCACAATGGAGATGATGAGGTGCAATCACGGAGGACAGTTTTATTCAAAATGTAGGCTGTTTTGTGTTTTAAAGCACTCTCTGTTTAAATTTGCACAAGACCAGTTTAAGTGAGACCATTTGAAAATTTCTTTGGACCTCAATAAGGTTGATATTTAAATAGGTTTTAGACCTAATTCTATTCTTTTAGAATAAATTAATCAGAATGAACGAAATGCCTCTGAGACTGATATCGCAGAATGATATCTCAGTGGCACCACTTGTACAGTGCCACCACGTCCTCACTGACTGACCACTGGAATGCTTAAGGAGTCAACGGTATCTCAACTTCATCCTACTTGAAATGTGTTTGTTGAGGGTTTTTATCTGTTTTTTCAGAAATATGTAATAGATAATGACTGTGCTTCATATTTTAGGTGATTTATAAAGTATTGGATCCTGCCATTCATGTCACTGATCCCTACAGCTTGGACATTCAAGGTACATATATACAGTATATACTTAAAAAATTTCTATCATGAAGAAATGCACATGCACTACTCTCTTTTCCCTTAACTATTGTTAAATGATCGGAAATAAAGAAAAATATACAAAATATAAATCTTGATATCGAAGGGAAACCTGGGGCCTCATTTATCAACCGTGCATGCATACATAAATGTGCGCACGTAGTGCACTCGCACTTTCTAAGGCAAAGTGTGACATTTACCAATTTGTACTTGTGCGTAAAAACATTTGTAACCTGTAAAACAGCTGGATATACACACGGAGCGCATTTATTGACATTCACTTAGACCAAGCCTTGATCTGACCTGATTGGCTACGTAAGTAAATTCGTGGGAACTGCACCAAGTCGTCATGTGTTTATTTAATTGACACATTGGATTTCATTTTCCATGCCCCATTGCTTTGCTGTGTGCGGTGATAGCGGGAGAAGTGCGCGAAAGTTCAGAGGGAACATTGACCATGGCCTGTCTCGCTGTATTGGTGAATTTGGAGAACCGTGTGCTGCGCAGTCAGCACATTTTAAGAGAGCGTGCAGATGTTCAGCGAGAGCACAGAGTGGCTTCTCAGCAGGTACTGTTTACCTAAAAACACACTGATGGACCTATGCCGTGATTCAAAAATCATTTTGATGAGGGAGACAAATTGCAGCAAAGACATCCCAATTCACACCCACCCTTTGTCCACCCTTAGATTTTTGGCCACCGGGACATTTCAGTGAGAGAATAAAGACAGTATTTGTTGTACACGGCAACTTGGAGCCGCAGTGACCCTAAGCAGAATCATGACAGCAGTGTTGGATGCAAAGTTTTCCCCACGCCCGATTCAGATCCAGTTCCCATACAGACATGACCAACAAGCCAAAATTAAGGATTTCACGCCATCGCCGGCTTCTCAAACTCCCTTGATTCCCCCAGCACTCTTCCAGAGAGTGTAGACCTGGTCCATTGTTCCACGGCCAAGACGGAACCCGCATTGTTCCTCCTTGATCTGAGGTTTGACTTTTGGCCAGATTCTCCTCTCCAGTACCCTAGAGTAGACTTTCCTGGGCAGGCTGAGGAGTGGGATCCCTCTGTAATTCGGACACAGCCTCTGGTCCCCCTTCTTAAACAGAGGGACCAGCTCGGGTGATGAACGAAACCACCCCTGAGTCCTCAGCCTCTGCTTCCTCTGTGGAAGACATGTCAGTGGGATTGAGGAGATCCTCGAAGTATTCCCGCCACAGCCTGACCACATCCTCAGTTGAGGTCAGCAGCTCCCCACCTCCACTGTAAACAGTGTTCGTTGGGCACTGCATTCCCTTCCTAAGGTGGTGGACGATTTGCCAGAACCTCCTCGAGGCCGATTGATAGTCCTTCTCCATGGCCTCCCCAGACTCCTCCCAGACCCAAGGTTTTGCTTCTGCGACAGCCCACGCTGTCATCTGCCATAGGAGACCCACAGGCTAGGTGAGCGTGGCAGGCCTCCTTCTTCAGCTTGACGGCATCCCTTACTTCCGGTGTCCACTTCCGGCCACAGCTTTGGGCAGCTGCTTCAACAATGGAGGTGGAAAATATGGTCCACTTGGACTACACGTCCCCAACCCCCCTCGGAATCAGTTTGAATTTCTCCTGGAGATGCGAGTTGAAGATCTCTCTGACGGAGGGCTCTGCCATACGTTCCTCGCAGACCCTCACAATACGTTTGAGCTGCGTCTGTCCGGCTTCCTCCCCTGCTAGCGGATCCAACTCACCACCAGGTGGTGATCGACAGCTCTGCCCCTCTGTTCACCTGAGTGTCCGAGACATGCAACTGGAGGTCAGATGATATGATTACAAAATCGATCATCGACCTCCAGCCTTGGGTGTCCTGGCAACAAGTGCACTGATGGACACCCTTACCTTCGAATATGGTGTTTGTTATTGACAAATTGTGACTAGCACAGAAGTGCAACAACATCAACATCAACAGGGGTGTGATTTTCATCCTCCCAATCACACCCCTCCAGGCACTTCTGTCATTGCCCTCGTGGGCGTTAAAGTAGAACGATGGAGTCCCCAGATGGGGAACAGAACAGTGTCTGTCCCCTGCCCGAAGTCGCAGGCAAACCCAAACACATGACGGCAGAGCTGGGGGGTTATAAGTAAGCCTCTCCCCACGGACAACTCCAGTCTCAGCCTCTCTCAAGAAGTTGGGATCCAGAGCCCAGGCTGTGTGTAGAGGTGAGCCTGACTATCTCTAGTCGGAAACGCTCCACCTCCCGCACTAGCTCAGGCTTCTTCCCCCCCAGTGAAGAGGGGTCCCTGACAATATAGCCCTAAAGGACAATTCAATTACGTGAACAGGAAAGAATTCCATTCAATCAATGCACGTATAACCTGCGATGCAAGTGTGTCCCTGAGTAACTTTGCTGCCCGGAGGAGAAATACATGGCCCGTTCACTCTGCAGAGCAGCTCTGTGGGCGAAGCCTCCAAGCAGGAGCTCTGTGCCACTGATGCATTATTACAGGTATTGTACCTACCATATATAGTCATTTGAGGGCGTTACTGAATGCAAATGACCATAAACTTGCACGAGCTGGACAGTTACGCACAGGTAACATTTATCATCACCGATTGCGTACATGTGTGCGTGCGTGTGTGTCTCTGCATGATTCCTAAATACAGATTTTTTGGTACCTTTTGGTCGTTGCTTGAAAATAGAACCTTTTCTATGCAGGGTTAGTAAATGAGGCCCCCGGTGTTTTTATGTTCTCAGTAGAATTGTATTCATTGACTTAATATCTCAGTGCCTTCCACAAGTTGTTTGATGTTCACTGCAATACCCGCCTCTGCATTGTTTCCTCATCATTTAATTTGTAAATGCTCCTGTCATCTGTAATGTAGAACTTCTACGCATCACTAACCTGCGGATCAATTTCACCAAGCTTCACACTCTGGGTGATGACTTGTTGGACCGGCGTTTTGATGTCCTACAGAAATATTACTACTCCATCTATGAGTTGGTCGTCAGAGGGAGCTGTTTCTGTTATGGTCATGCCTCCGAATGTGTCCCCGTGCCAGGGGTTAACATACGGGAAAGTGGCATGGTGAGAATGCAGGGCTGGCTGGCTTTTGTCCCATAACTCATTACATTGTTTCAATTTTACCAACAGTTTACTATTGTGTGTTACGATTCTGATCAAAATCTTTTGAGTAATTTATTGAAGAGAATCTCTTGCATACTTGATATGGTAAATAACCGAGATAATCAACAGTAGGGAATGATTACACATGTGACTCTTGTGCGCTGCTGTGGTTTCTTCTCACTACGACATGTTGTGCTTATACAGATACATGGACGTTGTGTCTGCAAACACAACACAGAAGGTCTGAACTGTGAGCGCTGCCAAGACTTCCACAACGATCTGCCATGGAGACCAGCTGAGGCAGACAATCCACATACATGCAGAGGTTTGATAACGCTGCACTTCTCGATTTTGATGGATAGACCAAAGAAATTTGAGAGAATCTAACTATCTGCTAAGGGTATTCTCAAAGTGTCAGAAATTATTCAATAGTCCTTTTGGACACATGGTCATCTATTGGCCATCTTAAAGTGGTTATTGCTCAACCGACAGTTCTTGTTGCTTGTGTTTCTCCAGTGTGTAACTGTAACAGCCACTCCGATCACTGCCACTTTGACATGGCAGTGTATTTGGCCACTGGCAATGTTAGTGGGGGTGTGTGTGACAACTGTCAGCACAACACAATGGGACGAAACTGTGAGACCTGCAAACCTTTCTACTACAGTGATCCTGCCAAAGACATCAAAGATCCACGGGTCTGTGTTGGTGAGTTTTGTTGTTGCCAGCCTTGTCAACTTGTAGTTGAAGTGAAATGAAATGTATTGACCTTGAAAGCTCAGTCAAACGTTCCCATGGAGTCTAAGCATTAGTGAGCAGCTGATAATTTCATTACTTTTCTAAAGCTCGCATCCACGATGCTACTCCCTAAAATATTGGTAATCTTTGACATCTAGCTTGTGACTGTGACCCGGTTGGCTCATTGGATGGAGGAGTGTGTGACAGTCACACGGACCTGGACATGAGAATGATTGCTGGGCAGTGTCGCTGCAAAGCCAACGTCAAAGGCACCCGGTGTGACGACTGTAAGGAGGGTTACTATGGACTCAGCCAGAATGACCCCTTGGGTTGCCAGCGTAAGTGTATATGCATTTGCTGCTGAAATGTTTTTTGATTTGTTTGGTATTCAAATTAATGTGGTAATGTTTTGAAGATAGAACCCTATTCCTGTCTTTTCAACATTACATCCTCACTTCCATTTTCACTTCCCGTTGCTGCTCAGCATGCAACTGTGACCCTCGCGGTATCATAATGATGGGAGCTCCCTGTGACCAGATCAGTGGTGACTGTTCCTGCAAACGATATGTCACTGGCCGCTACTGCAACCAGTGTCTGGTCAGTCCCAACCACCCCACTTTCATTAGTTGATGCAAAAGAATTCATGCACTTTTTTTGAACATATTGTCTCTGTACCTGCAGACTGAATACTGGGGACTCAGCAATGACCTTGTTGGCTGCAGGCCGTGTGATTGTGACTTCGGTGGAGCCTACAACAATAGGTACATTATCCCAGCCTCTTAAATTTGTTGTCACGTGAACCACATGATAACAGTTTGTCTGGTATAAGATCTATTGTTCTCTTCTTTATATATTGTGATTGCATTGCTGTGGATGTGGAAATATTAAGTCAATCAGAGTTCAAGTTTTTGATTACTTTAACGCCTCTGGTTCTGTTATCTCAGGTGCATGATGGACAATGGCCAGTGTGACTGTCGGGCACATTTGATGGGTCGACAGTGTTCAGAGGTGCAGCCTGGCTATTTCTGTGCTCCATTGGACTATTACAAATATGAAGCAGAGGATGCCGTTGGGCGGTCCCCCGATGATCCTGGACTGCCGGTGGGCATACATTTGCTTATAGTTGTTTTACAGTTTGAGTGTATGATGGTGCAGCAGTTCAATTGTGTTACATTTACTGTCTCTGTGGCTGTGTCTGAAACATCACCAACATCACCAACATCTCAACTTTAATGAGTTTGCTGGTAGTTAACAAAAACAATGTAGGGCCTTTAAAAAAAGCCAAACATCCCAGGCATTAGTTTTTCCCATAGCAATTTTTGTTGAATGTTAGAAATTGATCAGGTATTCTGAATAAAACTGTTCTGAATAAGAATTTAACTATTTCATATTAAACTATACTTTATCTACTTTATTAGTTTTGTGGTAAGGGTGTAGTGTAGACATGGATAAACTACAGCTCCCGGGCCATATACGGCCCGTTAGGCTTTTTAATCCGGCCAGTCAAACTTGTCCAATTAAAAAAGAAAATAAAGAAATAAGTCATTCATTTTCCCTTTTCCCTGCAATGCCATAATGGATGGTGCACTGACTGTTGTTGGACCTTTGTTGGAGTGTAGTGTTGCGGTTTGAGTACCTCTGAAACAATTGAGCGGACCAAAGAAAAGGAAAGTGAACAGTGGTTAATTAAGAGTAGACAACAAAATATTTTTTTACTGAAGTCAGATCAATGGCTGTATGTTTGGTATGCCAAGAAGTTGTTGAGGGGTGTCTACTGCAAAGAGGTTGGCGGCTAATTTACAGACTTATCAGTGTCTTTCACCGACAAACTACGATTCAAGAGTCAAGTACCAGCGCAAGCTTTTTGCTCGTGTTCAAATTAGCAAGGGCTAGTGAGCCTTTCTCTGAAGATGAGTTTTTGAAAGAAGGCATGGTTTAGACAGTGGATCTCTTGTGTCCGGAGAGCAAAAGCAAGTTTGAGTAAAATCGCCGGTCCGAGTTGCTGAGGGGGGAAACACGAGGAGAGGACCAATATGAAAGTTTGGAGGTGTGTCTTCTAATTAAGAGCAATGCACACATTTACGCAGCGGCACAGTAGCCTCATTAACATACAGCACATCGCTCTAAATTTAGAGACCTACTTCTAGTTTGTGATGCAGAAAAGATATTTTATATGATCTATATCTGTGTGCTTGGTGCTGTAATGTGTACTGTTAGCGCTTGAAGGTGAAGGCGTCCAAGGCGAGTTTGTAGAGCGCGGTCAGGACAATACGTCCATGATTTTGTGCGGTTTAACACATTAGAAATGATTGAGATTGAGTATTTCTTAGGGCAATATTACTTTATATATTACAATATATACTTTGCAGCATTAGTTGAAACATATTCAACAATACGGGGGCCTCATTTATCAACCGAGCATGCGCACATGTATGTGCGCAGGTAGGGCATACACACTTTCCAAGGCAAAGTGTGACATTTATCAATCCATACTTGTGTGTAGAAAAGGGTGTAAACATATGCACACCTCTGACCATGCGCACACACAACATCTACCCCTACCAATCCCAGGTACGCTCTGTAAAACACCTGCACCTGCAAAGCAGCAGGACATACACTCGAAGTGCAGTTATTGACATTCACCTACATTTAGACTTGAACTTACCCGATTGGCTGCCCCAGTAAATGTGTGGAAACTGTGTTAATTCATTATGTGTTTATTGAATTCATACATTGGATTTCATTTTCTATGCCCCATTGCTTTGCTGTGCACGGCGATAGCGGGAGAAGTGTGGGAATGCGCAAGCGTGAAGTTAAGAGGGAACTTTGACCATGGCCTGTCCTGCTGTATTGGAGAATCTGGAGAAGCATGTGCTGCGCAGGCAGCTCGATTTCAAAGCGTGTGCAAATGTTCAGCGAGCACAGAATGGCTTCTCAGCAGGTCCCGCATCCCAAAAAAACACATTGATGGATCCATGCCGTGATTCACAGCCCATGTATAAGCGGGAGACAAATTGCAGCAAAGACATTCCAGTTCACACCCACCTTGTGTCCACCCTGAGATTTTTGGCCAACCGGGACATTGCAGTGAGAGATTGGAGACATATGCCGCATCCCGCAGCTACAGCGAATTCCTGTTTTCTGTTTGTAAAGCGCTTTGTGTCCCGGCTGTGAAAGACGCTATATAAATAAAAATTACTTACTTACTTACTTACCTTACTTACTTACTTACTTACACAGCGACCCCAATCAGAATCATGCCGGCAGTGTGTTAACATCCAGTTCCCATACAGACATGACCAACTAGTCAAAATTAAGGATTCACGCCATCGCCTGCTTCCCAAACGTAATTGGAGCCATAGATTACGCCCACATTGCAATAAAAGTGCCATCACACAATGAATTCAATTACGTGAACAGGAAAGAATTCCATTCAATCAATGCATGAATAACCTGTGATGCAAGTGTGTCTCTGTTTAACTTTGCTGCCCAGAGGAGAAACACTCGAGCCATTCATTTGTCAGAGCAGCTCTGTGGGTGTGCACCTCATGCACCCCAAGCATGGAGTCTGTGCCACTGACGCATTATTACAGGGATTGTACCTACCATTTGAGGGCATTTCTGAATGCAAATGACCCCAAACATGCAATAGCTTGGCAGTTACGCACAGGTGACATTTATCATCACTGATTGCGTACATGTGTACGTGCGTGTGTGTTTTTGGCACGTCTTGGTCGTTTGCGTGATTGAAAATAGAACCTTTTCTAAGCACCGTTAGTAAATTAGGCCTCAGGTTTGATAAATCACAGTGTTTGTGCTATTGTCATCCATTTACATTGTGTCCTCCCAGTGTTGTGCCAAATATTGTCTAAGCGCCCCATCTTGCACATTCATTGATACAAACATACTTACTGGATGAGGACTATTTTGCACAGTTGAAAGAAGCAACCCTCAGTGCAACCCTCAGTGTAAGTAAATCGGTTGTACATGTTAATTGTGTGTGCTTACTTTACTATGGGGTTTTGCACACTATACGCAATGCTGTTGTATATATTCAAACAGTACATTCAATTGCTCCTGGCCCAGCCCCTCTGTCAAATGTTAGAACCATTTTCTGTCCCACAAGTCAAAATCTTTGCCCACCCCTGGTCAAGTGCCTCTAACAAACTTAAAACCTCTGATGAAAACTGAGGTCAAGGAGTTCTTTTAAAATCTCAAAAATTCTTCCCAGATTAAAAAGGAATGTGTCGGGGGGTTCACAGTCTCTACATTCTACCAGACTTGTGATGTCTACATCTTTGTGTCCTTTGATTGTGCACTATGTGGAAGCTTTGTCAATGCCATTAGGGCGATGTAGAATATTCAACTCATTCCTCAAACTGAGGTACAA
>OMPJ01009980.1:0-37726 GCA_900312935.1 Carapus acus
ACTTGTCCAAAAACAATATATATATATATATATATATATATATATATATATATATATATTTGTTTGTATTACACTTGTTTAACTTTTTCAACTTTTGGATATACTGTATCCATACAGCTCATCCATGTGGTTAAATCACATATCTGTGCGTATCTCATCCTCATTTGGTGGGGTTTGATGGCCCTCTTCACTGAGGAACATGGTCGAGCAGTTGTTGGTTCAGTGTCTTGTTTCAGTACACACACAACATTGCTGTGGAAAGATCCTGGGAACAAAGTGGAAACCCTTTGTGGACAAGCGCTCCACCAAATCTAGACTTGGCCGTGTGTTGACCATGTGTTGGCACCCAGCTGTCACTCGTGTTCTGTTGCAGTTTGAGCAATTCAGTGGCACATCTTAAAGATTGTACACTGGGCAACACTTTGAATAATATATTGAGGAACAAAAGTGTCTGCCGTTCGTGAGGCTTGATCTTGGAAACCAAACTTAGAACGTACCTGTTGAACACGGTTTTCTACTGCCAACATACGACACGCAGACATACACGGTGCTGCTCCCTCAGTACCAGACTAGTTAGAGCACGCTTAGCACACAGTGCTGCAGATCAGGTGTCGCCACTGTCTCCGTGCAGTCGATTCTTAGCAGCTCAGGCATTGAACAGTATGTGAATACTATATGCTGCATATGCATGTATGGTCCCAAGTGACGAGGTTCATACAGCTCCGTCTCTAAGATGGGGTTTAATAATTGATTGATTGATTTTTTTCTGCTATGCAAAGTTGCATCCTTTGCTCCTAGCCACAAAATTTGCAGGCTTGCAGTGTTGACTTAAAAAAAAAAGTATAAAATTGTAAACATGTCACAGGGACCGCTTAGGTACAGTTTGATGTGTAAGTCTGAAATTGTGATAGAAATGCACATAGCATCCTAACTGTGGTGCACGTGCTACATTGCAATGTCTGTTGTATGATTTCAAGCATTGGTTTGTTGTTGCGTGGTAATTTATGTTGATTATATTCAGGATGCTAATTGCAGTAGGTATAGTAGAGACTCACAATTTTCTGGCTGAAATTGACGATGCAGACAGAAAATGTGGGACCACTAAGATTATTTTGGGAGGTGCACAAGGCTTTTCAGGTATTCCATACAAGACCTAAGTGTTCGTGGGGCGAATGGGAATGCAGCTGCTGGAACTGATTCATCAGTGGCTGCTGCAGCAGTAGAAGCTGTTATTTTTGTGACAGACAGACAGACAGACAGATAGACTGACAGCTGGAAAAATAGGCAGGTACCAGAGAGAGTGGGAGAGAGACTACAAGACATTGGAAAGACATCTACAAACATCTGTTTAAGTGGAGAAGTGAGAGGCTTTGCTGGGGTTTGTTGTGTGCTCCTTTGCGATGCACTTCACCCTCCTGCAAATTGTCTACATCATTGGGCACAACATCCTTTTTTATGTCCACATGTAATTTCACATAGATGAACTGCTGAACTGTGCCTGCCTTGCCGCTGAGGCGATTCCGATTTTTCTCCTTAGTCCGCATACGTACCTTTTTATCGAGATGCAGGCTGGCATCATAAGAGCACTTAGTGCCTGGTGCTTATGAAAAGGCTGAGCCAATTAGCCAGCTGCCCGACTTCTGGCAATGAACAAGTGAACAAGTAAACTCCCTTTAACACTACCTCGCCTTGGGGCACGTAGGTATCTAATCTCTGTAAAAGCATTCGAATGCGATTGAAATCTTTTGTTGTGTTTCACTCTGGTATGTAAGTCGGCGGCTCAAAATTAATTGCTTATGAAATCGACATTAACCTTGTGGCACCGTTCTCTGCTGTGAAATACTGTGGTGGCAGAAGAGGGAGAGTAAATTGAGTCCATATCACAACAACCTTTTACCTTGTCTGTACTGTTGCACAGAAGGTGGGCGTGAAAGTTTGGTGGCACATCTGTTTGCAGTAGAAGCTGCATCATGTCAACAGATGGTGGCGACCAAAATGTGGTTTAACTCCTTGTAATACAGAAACCATATCTGACCTGAGCCGCACAAAATCGCAATGCAATCTAAGAAAGGAAAAAGAAAAAAGATATGACCTGGAAGAATTATTCTATGTGCACAGCAGCTTGCTAATTGGCATGTTAAGCAACGCAAGTACGATAAGAGGAGAGCATGAAAGAAGGGAGTTTTTGGTTTTCATGTGAATTCAGAAGTGCGCCACAGATAAAAGGCACAGGCCTGCTCTCAGAAATGAAATGGAATTGACAGAGGCAGTTGTAGCTGCTTGTCAGAGCTTTCTTTTGTTACCTTGGGAAAAAATTCTCTGAATGGAATCCGTGTTTTAACATCGCTGTAGCGCCACTCTGAAAAGAAAAGTGGAAGCGCCGGCTATTTCACTGTTGCATTTGCATTGTAAACATGTGACTGAAAGCCTGAGTGTGTGCTGGAACCATTTGTCAGTAATGTAATTATGAGGCGAACACAGACTCGTCATGTACGGCATGTGTTAATGAGTAGCTTTGTGTCAGTCGCGGTGTAAATTTGTGTTGTTAAGAGGCGTCTGAATGCAGCGGGGAACGGGGCTCACGTGAGGCGGGTACACCGCTGGTCCAACTGCGGCCATTCCAAGGACGGGGGAGGTGGAAAGATGGCCGTGTGATGTTTGGCTGACACTTGCAGGCACGACCCCAGAGAGGATGCAGTGGACTGTGACGTTTGATGCTTTTTCCTTGACAATAATCCTCTCCTCATGTTGTCACTGACGGACTAAATTAGTTTGATGGTCACTGCTCATTGTGAAGCCTCAGAATATGACAAATACATTTTTATCCTTTCTGTTTTGCAGCTATGACACCTTAGAAGTGGAACTAATCTGTCGGCTTTCTTTGAGTTACAGTGCCTGAGTTCAAGTAGATTTAGCGAAATGGTCCCAAGCAAATGATATCAAACATTGACGTGTCATCCAGCACTAAGGCTCAAGCATGCAAGAGAGAAACAATGGAGCCTATTTCCGTCCATCAAATGCTTTAACAATAACACCAATCCTGCAAATTTGCCCACATCTTATGCAGAGCTTACCACTATTTGCAAACCTCCACTGTCTTCTGAGGCAGAAGAGTTGTCTAATACACACTAGCCCAGCAATGCACACACACACACACACATCCCAAAAAAATCCCTGGCTCGTAATTATTTGGAGTTCAGGTGCAGGCACTGTCTCTCCATGAATTCTAATCTGCACACTAATAGCAGTGTGCGTTGGTACTACGGATTTAATAATGATCATCACTGTTAAACAGAGTTGTTTGCCTTTGCATTAGGAATTAAGTGCTCAAGGAGGATCTTGCAAATGTTCTCTATTATTTCCCAATTATGAATAGGGACTCTGTTTTGGTTTGCTCGCTCAAGCTATGCAGGCGTTGGAAGGAATTGTTTGTGGCATGTGGTCGCTTGGTTACTCAGAGGTGTCTTTTCTTTTTCTTCTTTTTGATTGTTTGATTTTTTCTCAGACTTTGAAATTCCGATGCAAAGTTATTTAGAGCACATGCAAACCTGAGCGGTTCTGGCTGCCTGCTATGTTGTTTCAGCGGAATGTAATGGCTGCTTATCCACCTCAGGTATTGGTGTCATGATCTGGAGTGAGGCTAGTTCAAGCTTTCATTTGAAGAATGCATAAAAAACGCAATTAAAAGAAAAGAGAAGGAAGAAGAAGAAAATTATGAAGAATTACAGTACATCCTGCAAATCACATTTCATAAATGTAACCTCCATGCCCTCACAGTATATTGTAGTGGTTTGAGGTAGGAGGAGGGAGCTTGGAGTGCCGTTGGTAGAAGTGTGGGGAGTGTAAAGAAACCAACATTTTCACCAGCTATTCAGTGGAAGGTATAAAACAAATGAAGCATTTCTATTGATTACCGCTTCCTTGGACTTCAGTGTTTGGTAGGGAGGCCCGTTTGTATCAGTTGACACGGCCCATTGTTTACCACAAGCTAATAAACAACCTCACTGTTGCCGTGAGGGATTTTGTGGCTGATGACGGAGAGATGGCAAGCTTTAGAGATGGAAGCCACCTTATTTTAAAACCACAACGCATACAAGATACTCTCTCTCTCTCTCTCTCTCTCACACACACACACACACACGTATTGGATTTCCACACAACGACTAGCGTGATTGCATTTATACACTATTCACGTTATTACTGCAGTGACACAGTTCAGGATGCTGGAGCTGTTATTTAGGGATTGAAAGGTTCCTGGCTCAATTCCATTTCCTCCTGGAGAGCCTGTCAAAGTGTGTTCTGAACAGCAAACTGACCCTCTAAATGCTCCTGATGTGCAGGTTCGCTCCACGCATGCAATGCCCCCAGGCATCAGTGGAGCAGTGACTGAATGGGAGAGCAATTGAAAGAGTTTTGAATATACATCAGAACAGGGGAGGAAGTCATGTGTTTGGTTCACTATCTCAGTATGAATGTGTACGAATGTGTCCGCAAATCCTGCATCTGTAGGATTGTATGTATTTGATGCATTAAACTATCCACGCACATGCTGTCAATGGGCACCGAAACAAAACAAATGGCAAAAAAATGTTGATGAAAATGTCAACTGATGACACTTGAACTTTTGCCCCTAAATACCAAATATTTAGCAATAGGAAAATGAGTTGTATTTCAAAAATCTGCGTTGAAGGAGGCGGTTGATAACCAAACCAAACCGCCAGCGGTATTTTCACTCAAGGATTCACTAAAAGAATGGATTAATGAAAGCAACAATGGAAAAAAAGAGAAAAAATATTGTGACAATCCCAAAATCAATGTTATATTTCTCCCTTTTTTTCTCCTGCTTAAGAATCTCATATGTGGACTCTTTGTTCCAGTCTGATCCGCAGCGCTTGCTCTTGAGTGAATCCTTGACCTCTCTGCTCTTCTCCTTTGTGGATAATCACCCATTCACTTTTTCTTTTTTCCTACATTCTTGTCGAACAGCAAAAGGAAACGCATTGTTCGACTGCTGCTTGACAACCAAATGTCTCATGTTGCCTCCTTTATTATAGTGCTATATATCAGCACTATATAGGTGGAAGTCATTAACAGGGTGCGCAGTTTTTTGTTGCCAGATGAAGAGGGAGGTCACATGACTGCAGTGATGAAATGTCAACTCAAGTGTGATTAAAAGGTAGGGGTGTGAAAACAAGAGGAGCAAGACAAAGAGTGTGTGTGTGTGTGTGTGTGTGTGTGTGTGTGTGTGTGTGCGTGTGTGGGTGTAGTGTTTGGGGGAGCCCTGGGGGGCGGGAGGGGTGGATGTGAGGGAGAGACTTTTCCTCTCCACAGCTGATGTGAGGGAGAGACTTTTCCTCTCCACAGTCTTAGAACACTTAAGCGATTCCCCTAGCCCGGCGTTGTTTCTGCCTGCCGTCGCCATGACAGATGCTCTAAAATCGAATATAGATTTCAGTGAGCGAGGCAGGCGTGCCTGATGAATCTCAATTTGCCCGGGTCCATATTTCAAAGCCGTCGCTGGATAGCTCAAGGCGAAGGATGTGGGACCACTATGGCCACACCTGACAAACTGTCAGATGGCTGGTGTCAAATGATGATTGGTACTTCAGAAAAACCCTCCATCATTCTCTTCCCCCTTCGCAAAGTGTACATTAAATGTGGGCTAAAAAGAAGGAGTAGATTACCCTAAAGACCTTCCTCACATCACAGTCAAAGAAGTCTTACCAGAAGACATCCTCATAATGACAATTGCAAAGCAATGGCAGGTTGGAGGATGGCGGTTTGGCGCAAGGGTGGAAGAACTGTAGTGCTTCCCAAAGGAGTATGGATGTGCAGGGCTGCTCTGTACCTATGTGCTATTTATAGCCGTGGTTTGAAGAATTTATACTGGTGGCTGTTATTTTGTAAGGCAGTGCTTGCATACGGTACCTGGTTTCCAAAATGAGGCATCTGAGCACATATTCACTTATGTATGGTAATGCCCTCACTGCTTCCGCTCCATTTCCAAACTGTGTGTGTGTGTGTGTGTGTGTGTGTGTGTGTGTGTGTGTGTGTTTGCGCTTGAGGTGGCACACACCAGTTGCTGATGCACCAGTATTGGCACGTGCACAAACACTGTCAGAACTCGCCACATATCAGTGATCGCTTGTAAAAGAAAAAATGGGGCTGTCAGTGTTAACGCCTTAATTGCGATGTGATTAAGTCGGACCTTAATATGTCAATTAAAGCTTGTATCATCTTATCCCAGGGGCTATCCCATGTGTTCTTGAAACCTGAGCATGAGCAGAATTGAGTTGAAGCCTATTTTTTTGTAATAGACTGTGAGTGAATTTACATTGCACTTATTTTCGAAAAATCATAGGTCACACAGGAATTTTTAATTTTGTGGTCTTTTCTTTTTGAATCCACGTGCTCAGACCAGAATCACTTGATAAATGCTGTTAATATTGACCTTGAAATGTTTTGCGATGCAAAATAATGTAATTGTTAATATTGGATTTAAAATGTAATGATGTAATTATGATTGAATCACAATCTAAACACACACACACACACACACACACACACACACACACACACACACACACACACACACTGTTGTCTGTTTCCCATCTGATGAGCAAAATTGCCTCAACCAAAATATTTATCATTTGGCTAGATATCCCATTATAATTCTATGTGAGGAGTGAAACAAATGAGAGACAAGAAACGTGCCACTTCCATAGCCAGACGTCATCATGCTATTGGGCCTCGGAGGCATACAGGGAGATTTACTTTTCAAAAATAGTCGCCCTAATGACTCACTTGTAATGTTTATTTGTATGTTCAAGGTAGTCGCACACGCAGCGACACAGCGGGAGCGTCACGCTGATGCTCTCAAAAGACACAACAGCTCGGAAGTCAAGCAGCAGAAATTGCGTAGATGGAAATAACAACCGACCAACAGCACAAAGGCAAAATTGCAGAACTGCTCATTATGTTTTACCACAGCAGGATTCAGCATCTTCATAGCTTTCATTCTGACTCCATCCTGCCCATTTATCTCCTTATTTAATTACCTCTACTCTGAAATAAGAAGGACAGATAATTTCCCCCAGGGTTATAAAAGTATTTGCAGTACTTCAGATTTCTTTTTCTCATTCAGACGACATCCTAGGGATTTTTTGGCCATTTCGACAACCCTTCAGGGTCGATTGCTCGAGGCCACTTGAGGTTGCAGGAGACACCAGTGCCTTCTGGCATAATTAGAGTCGACGTGGTACATGTGTCTGTGTGTGTTGCCACCTCTCATTAAAGCGAGGCATGGGCCACTGAGCTGGCAAAGGGGAGCGGATAGCAAACATGTGTTAGCAAAGCTTCCTTCAACACAAATGTGGCTCAGCTCTGCTCCCGTCGTCTGAGGGTTTAGTACCTTGGTATCCGAGGCAACAGAAGGCCCAACGCCCTCTGTGCGATGCTGCACAACTTGTGAAATGAAATCCAGTTCTGTTTTTACCGTGTTGAATATCTGCCGTAGAATGTCACAGAGTATGTGAAAGTGACCCATTCACAGGGTACAAGAGGAATTTGCTGTGACAGGCATATGTCGTCAGGCATGTGACAGATGACATAAAACTTGCCAAATGATCTTGAATTAAAACTATGCAAGTTAGGCTTATGATTACCTTTGAATTTATCAGAGAAATCAAGGTAAACAAATATGACAACAGAAAATACAAGAAAAATGTCAGTCAGCATTCATGGTTATACTCAGTTGTGTAAGTTTAACATAAACCTAATGGTCTATGTAATATACAGTACCTACTCTACAACAGTGACTAGATTAAGAAATGTGAATTGCTCTCAAAGCCACTATGAAATTTCGTCTGGCTGAACACATTGTAAGAGCTTGAAATGTTTCCTTTTCGCATAATTGTTTTGGTTTAACACGAACATTGAAGTCGAGGCTTTGAGACTGAGGGCTACTTCAGAGGTACTGAGTAGCACTAAGGGCTAACAGGAGCTGCTTGATAAAAACTTCTTAAAGATAACAAAGCCACGCGGATCACTTTATGAAAATATTAGTGATGATGATGATAATCGTAGTAGTAAATAGTGGTAGTAGAAGTAATTGTGATGTGAAGAGGCTGAGGAATGATTAGTGTTCACCACATTTTGGAACATTTCCCACATTTTGGAACATGCCTCACAGGCGCATCAAGTAGTCCTGCGGGCTCCCATGTGCCCGTGGGCACGGCACAGGTGACCTCCGCTTTAGTGCCCGATTTGGAGGAAAAGATTATTCAAACCCAGATCAATGACAATCTCCTCTGCCAAATGGCAGAGGTGTGGAGTGCTGTTTGAAAAGAACCGATGTCATTTGGCAAATGTTCATGTTTACATCGTACCTTTACTCCGTAGCTCCTTTGAATGGCAGCAGACCAGCTTTTTAAAACTTGATGAAAAAATGTCAAGGATGATGTCATATGTGTATTCATCTCACTGATATTTGTACAGTCAGGAAGGGCAAATCAGCCATCTTTGATTTAGATGCCACAAATGTTTGAGTGGATATACAGAGTCAAGCTGTGAAATGTTCTTTGATTAGCTGTGTGGAAATTCAGACCACAGTGAGCGAGGTGAGGGACACACTGACATGAATACAAATTTCACAAGGATTTAGAGCATTATTGCTTGTTGATACAGCTGCATCAAGGTGAAAGAACAAAGTGAAGATTACGATGTTAGCATTCATTCTGTAAGTCGTTCTCAAAAGAAATTCTCACAAAATTTGACATGAGTTGTTCATCCCGATCAACATGTCAAAGGTGCAACATTAAGCACCTTCACATTGTGGCATACTTAAGAAATCTGACACCAAATAAGTATTCTCTCATGAAGAAAGATTTCTAATCGACAGAAGAAAAGAAGTCAAAACACTTTTTTTGAAGTCCCCAATTAATGCAACCAGTTGTATTGTATTTAATCACACCTGCAGCCAAAAACAACAGGGTGCAATTCAAGTGATAGTTGATAGTGCCTGTAATTGGAAGTCCCTAATTTCATTCATTCGCCCCAGAAAAACAAAACAAACAACCACTCAACCCTGCAGAAAACAAAACACAGGTCCAACCTGGTGTTTGGATTTTGAGTGGCACACTTGGAGAACATATGCTGATGTGGATCTGCATCCAGATGCTCTCGCATCTTAAAAGACTGTATGGGTACGTAATTAAGGAGTCATCGCTCCCGTAATTGGTGCGCCTCTTGAGTCCAGGTGGCAAATAGCATGATAATGCTCCCGATGAACCAATGCCAGGATAACAGCTGATGAGGGAATTAGCAGCAATGACTAGAGCACAAAATTGATGAATCACTATTGAGTTTCACATTCCACGGGTCGACGTACGGTATTTTGTTGAACCAAAGTGGCACTTTGTTCTGGAAGCACAATAAATGCGTGGAAGTTTGTCTTTGTGTCATCACATCAAGACAAAGTCAAACTGTGAGACTGTCTACAGGAGTTACCAGGTGGCCTTGGCCCAAAAGGTTGACTACAGATTAGGTCAACATTGTAGATTGTAAATTGTTCTGTAATGGCAAGTGCAGATTGAAAAAAAAAGAGGAAGAAGGAAGTTATTGTTCAGGCTACCAGCGTTAACGTTTGAATTGGGATCCAAATAAATTTCAATTGTAACATTATGACTTTAGAATTGAGGATATACTGTAGCTTGTACTGCTTTGTCCCTGCCACACACTTAGTTCACCTCTGAAACTGCAGTGCATGGATGCAGTGGAACCCACAGCTGTATTTCTAAGTAGACATGCAGTGAATTAACGCTGCATTTCCTTTGATTTGAAAGCTGTAGCCGTGAATTATACAAGAAGTGCGTTTACTTTGCACTTTCCAAATGAATAGCAGGAGGTTTGGGTTTGTTTTGTTTTTGGGGTCTGTTGACTCCCAATGTTTTGATTTCCAAATATATTCCATAAGGTCTACTTTAGATAGTTAATATGATCTTGAAATGCAAAATACTGGGATTGGAATTGTGATCAATCGCAATTGACCCCAGTGATTTCACAGATTAGTCATGATTCATGGTTTAGTCATGATCGTTTCATTTCACAGCCTCAGCGAGTATCAAGTCAGCATCACTGCGTCCGCTCAACCCATCCATGTTGCATACCAATAGAAATGAAGCACTTTCACTCTTAATATGGCTTTTGACACATAAGTAATGAAAAAATTAAGACAGATACCGTCCTTGAACAAGTACGAGCATGCCAATAGTGGGTGGTGTCCCGAGTGCAGTTAACGAGAGTGCTGAATCATTTTCTTTTCTTTTCTTTTCTTTTTTTTTAACCTTATTTCATTATAATTTTCTACTTTTGGATAAGGCGACAACAGTCCTCCTCAGCCCTTTCCCTCTCCTGGTCTCTCACACACATAATCACTCACTCACAGGGTTGCACTCTTCCATGTCAGCGCCACAGACGTGAGTTCCGCATAATGATCACCCTCCGCCGTCTCTCCCGTAGTCTTGCTGAGACAACTCGTTACAGTCAAATGTTGGAGGCAAGGGGTCTGCACATATCGCTTCTGGTTTGGGAAGTATTTAGAATTTATTCTCCATGACTCCATTTCTCCTCATGATTTCAGGACTTGCTGACAATGTACTCGCACACGATCTCGTGCTCTTCTTTGTGTACTTTGAAATTAAGTACCACACGTGGCACAGAGTTTTTGCCCGAGCGCCGACACACTTTCTGCCATTGATTTTCTGTCTCTGCTTTATCCGTCCAACAGTCAGACTTTCTAAGCACTTGTGTTTACCACATGATTAAAATTGTTATCTGTATGTATCGATCCCCTGTTGGAGCTTAGAAGCTTACCTGCGATTCACCCGTTATTTCTGCCTCTTCCTGTTCCCCCAACCAGACAAAAGAGAGACAACAGCAAAAGAACGGAGTGCAAGTAGGCCATGGCAGAGGGGATGATTGCTGCTCAAAGTGGTAAGCAATCTGCGTTTACTGTAACATATCTGTTTTGCTCACTAGTCTCTCTCCTTCTCTTTTTTTTCTTCTGTTCTCAATGATTGCACTTTCTGTGAGTCTGTACAATGTATTTTTCCTTTCCATGCGCCTTGAGGTATGAGTATATGAGTCGTGTGACCACAAAATAAAGATCTTGTCTGTGTCCTTTGATGGGTCAGCATGGCAAGGCCGCTGTTTCCTCCTTGCAACTGTCCTTAAAATTGATGGGTAGTTGCTGATCTCTCAGGCCATCCGTACACACTTCCTCTTCACCAGATTTCCTCTCTGCACAGATTATCTTCCCATTGTTTAGTCTAATATGGAGCGTATGTCCTGACAGGTCGTTTTTGACTAACAGCAGACAACGCTACCGTTGCAGTTGTTTGCACTGTGCTACATAATGAGTGAAGTCAGTATGGAGACATACAGTGTCATTTCGGTCCAGGTATCTTTATCTAGCTAGGTATTTTTTTTCTTCTTTTTTTTTTTTTTTTGCAAAGAACATACATGCTCATCTTGAGGTAGAAATATGCAGTGACCACACCACCGTCTTGGTGAGGATTACTTATGTCCATGTTGAATCTGACTTCTCTCAATCTACTTCTAGCCTGATGTTGTAAGAAAATACATTGTGTGTGGTGTGAAGTGGGAAAGTCGAGTGTTGATGTGTGCGTGCGTGTGTCTGTATGTCTGTGCGCAAGTCTCTGTGTGTGTGTGTGTGTGTGTGTGTGTCTTTGTGTGTGCGTGCGTGCGTGCGGGCATTTGCGTGTGCATGTTTGTGTGTGTGCATTTGCATCTACATTTGATGATGTGCCAGTGGGTTCCTTGCGAGACGGAGAGATATAGGAGGCGAGTTGATGCCGTACGCAGAAACGGTGGGCTGCAGATAGATGCTATCATTCCTTCACCATCATCATTGAATCTTGATCTCATCTGTCCTGATGGAAGGAGCTCTCCAGCACGCTGGGAATTGTGTTTTGCATCTAAATCAAGTGCCTCTGTTTTACCACAGGGAAGGCGCTATTCAAGCCTGGTTTGATAAGGATGTTGGCACCTGAGCATGCAGGTGGATTCTCAGTGCACTCCTACTACTGCTCTGTGTGCTCAAGTTGTTCAATTTCATTGTTCCATAAACTATGACAACCCTAATCTTTTAAAAGGAAAATAACACACCCGGGGTGCCGTTGTTAGTTATCAGCCACTGTGAGTATGAGTTGCAGCCAGTTGCATCAGTGCGAATACTTCTTTTTTTTCTCTTTTTTTTTCAGGGGGGCTAGTTTGCACCACTTACAAAAACAAAACAGCCATTACAAGTGAAGACCTCCACGCTGTTATTGCAAATTAATTGATCTGATTTTGTTGAGACTGAGTCGGTCAATCCTGTCCTGTGCCTTGTGTGAAGCTCTCAGGGTCTCTTCTCGATGCGTGGCTGTTCTACTCCAATTCATCTGGTTTTCTCTGTTTTATTAGATCAGGAAAAGCTACACATTCTGCTAGTGCAAATGGGTTTTCTGATATATTTTTAACTTAATACAGAATATGTAACTTCTCTTGTCAGGTGTTTTCAGAGGTTGAAAAACAAATCGCCAAAGATGGAAAGTACATGCAACGTACCCGATTTTAAAGATACAATCAAAACATCCTTCTTTTATAGATAATTTCTTAACCACTGTATGTGCTGTGTGTTGTTCACTCCAAGCTCTTAGCGTGTTTACCTGGATGCAAATGTTGGATCCATGGTGAAATGAGATCAGATTTAGTGAGCACAACAATATTTGGCTCAGAAAGACGCTGCTGTTGCATGGCACCTCCCCATAATGTGCTTATTTTGTCCTCAGTTGCTGTTTTAACTGGCAAGTCAATTCCCCATAGTTGACTCCCACTATTCTCGCAAGCATTTTTGACTTGAGGCAAATATTCCTTTTCTCCACAAATAATAATGATGGAGTGAGCCTCACCACAACCGATCATACCTCTTCCACAAGGCTGCTCAGCTGCTACTGGCCTGCTTCTGTGCCACCCATCAGTCACCTAGACCTCCTCATCTCTGGGTTTGGAATCCCAGCCAGTGGGCAGACCTTGTGGCATTCCCTTCACTCCATTTGATTTTTGCCCACATTTGATATTTGCCCACAGTGAGGGATTGGACACCCTACTGCACTAACAGGAGTAGGATTTTAGATTCCTGATTTTAGATTCCTGAAAGACGAAAGGCTTGACAGGGAAAGTGAGCCATCACAGCAGGCCTGGTTGCTGTTTGAACGGAAGGGTTGTTTCTCACACTGTGGTACAGAGAGCAGCAGACAAATCAAGCGATCAGACAACCAGCCAAACTGATTCATTCCATGCATTTGTGAGTTCATATGTATTTGGGACTTTTCTGCAGTTTGTGTCACAGAAACTTGATGATAAAAGTTTCCCCTCAGATATAAAAAGGCTCTGCCCAAGCACAGAGAATTAATTTGTCATGGTAATTTGTGATTCAAAATGTCAGAGCCCTTGATTAAACCTCTCTGTACAAAGAGCACCTAAACTAATTAATTGTGGCCAAACACTCAATAAGTGTGTTGTATTCTAAATGAGTTATATGTCTCATTCTTCATTCTCTTTTCACACCTGAACCTGTGTGTTGCTCCTTTGTTGTCTCAGCTCTTTCAAAAATGAAATGAAAAAAAATTCGAATTACAGCGCTTACATACCAAGGTACGGTGCAGTCTCCCTTAGTCATTTAAAATGTTGGAACGTTGGAAATTATCATTCACTGGATGTTTGTCAGTGAATCTTAAATTCACATTTTTGGAGGTCATTCTATTCATTTTAAATGAAAGCTTTCAAGTAAGGCCAGTTGATGCCGATCATGTAAATGTGTAAATTTACTTAACTGATATACTCGTACCCTGTTGTCTCTGTTTAGAAACTTGCTTGGTATGCCTGACCCTCAATTATCCATCAACACTTTCCCTAAAACGCTATTATAGGCCGATTAGGGGAATGTCAGAAGTAATCAGAATTCTGGGCTATGATTAAAGAATTTTCTCTGTTTTTGCTTCTGTCGCAGCTGATCAAAAACAGACAAGGTTGGCTTGGTGAGAGAGCGTGACTATGAGTGTCACTATCCCCATCCTGTCTGCATCATACACAGACCTTCCCTTCTCATTTCACATCATAAACACGTCGCCACACTGTCATTTCTGGTGCCTTACTTAAGCCAGATGAGCCCCCCCCCCAAATAAAATAGTTTATTAAAGCCAAATCACAATTGACAATGAGTTAAATGAAAAACGTGCTGCTCATGGTTCAATAGATCGCTGATCATAGCTTGAATCTTCCGCTGACACGCAGGAAATCCAATTCGGATCTGCCGTGGCACGGAAATGTGATAAGTGAAATGACTGAACTGCCAAACATATAGCGTATTTAAGCACCATTCATAGAAGAGCATAAGCATTCGATGAGTCACACTTGTAGATGCTCAAGAAATTATCTACATGTTTCCAACAATATTCCAGGTCATAGACGGCAGCATCCGAGAAACATAGTTCAGAATTCTCTCAGCAGACTCAAATTTATTTCCAGCACACGTACTCACACAAACTGTCATCACAATCCAACATAGTCACCAGCCAGCTTGTGGTAACACAAGTCGGAGCTACGAGAAAATTCCCTCGGCTTTGTTCACCATGTTTGTTCTGCGCCCTTGCTTGGTGCAAACTACTATTAGAGGTGCTAGCAACAGTTGAAGAGAGCAGCGATGTGGAGGAAATGAGGTGACGATTCGATGATGTTGCTCCTGTGGTTTACAACCATTTAAACTGTAATAACGCTGTACTTTGTGGGGAAATCAAAGAATGTTCTCCCAGTGGCTTTCCTCCCTGCAGCTCTGTTTGGGATTTTGCTGTTTTTCGAGCAGGAAATGCAAGGCTTCTGTTTACGTCTCATAGGCGAGCCATCTTAGCCTGCCAACTCAGAGCTGCAATCGCGAATGCAACTTCTATGTTTAATTTATGGGCTCTCTATTATTTATGGATGTCGTGATCTGTGTATACATGTGACCTTGTGCAAACTCTTGATCTCCCGAATGTTTGTGTGTCTTAGAGGAAGAAGCAAGTAAAGATAAGGTAGTTAGTTAGTTGTCAAGTGGCAGATGTCAGTGATACCATCTGGTTTTGGATCCGTTGGAGGCAGACTTGCTTTATTCATTCGCTCAACAACTCTGTCTATTCTCTATACTGAACATCAGTGGTCTTTGGCTTTATTTTTCACCTCAGTGGCGGTGTGTGAAAAAGTGCCAATTAATTCATTCATGAATTGTGGTACACTAAAAGTCCACTGAAGAAGCTTGGACTTTATTTGCAATGGGTATGGGTGCATGTACAACCACACACAAACACACAAACACAAACACACGCGCACACGCACACACACACACACACACACACACACACACACACACACACACACACACACGCACAGGTGCAAACAGTAGCTCTTCCTGCTCTTGCCCACTCTCCCAATTTCTCCCCATTTCCCCCTCAAATACACACACTGTGCACCCAGTATATCAGCTGCGTTGGACCATGATAAGGCCTACAAGGTGGATAGAGTAATGATTCCCGTGACACTGCTGTTGACCATACCGGAGGAACGAATTTATGTTCCCTGCTCTCCAACCTTTAATGTGCAGTGATGCGGCTCTAACCCGATGAGTATTATGTACCAGACATATCCAACACAAGGCTAAGTCTGCACTCAAAAATGGAGGGTGGAAAAATGGCTTGGATCAGCAGCTGTGACTGGGACAGCCTGGATTTGAAAAGGAAGCAATGTGGGGAAAATCAATATTTCATGGAATATTTCATGGAGCACTGATAAACAGGAGTGAGGATACAGATCAGCGGTAATGAGAGATCTTGGCAAGTAGAGCAAGGGGTTTAGCAGAGAGACGGGGAGATCAAATAGTGAGAATGGCCAATGGTGCGGGATTTGAAAAGGGGAGATGGGCTTGATATGGAATCAGCATGGCACGGGGTGTGTCCCCCCGATGGTGTGATGTCATCAATAACTGTACTGGTGGATAGAACCACGCTGGGAAAAAAATCATGAAAATTAACTCTACGTTCTGTGCTGGCTACAGGGTTTGCTTCGTAGGCAATTTCTCAGTGCAGCTCCCCTTAAATACTACGCAGGAGCCATCATTGCACACACAGTCTCCATTGAATAAGCTATTTGTATTTGTTTGAGCTGCAAACCTTATTTAAGCATTATTATTACTTTCTAATTAGCATTCGTTGTCATGTTACACTCATTTATCCCAGTAATTGCTTTTATTTAAGGTACGTGCTATCACTCCACTGATTACCTTAGTCACAACAATAGCTTTTAACACATTTATCCAAGTGCTTTTTTAAGACTGTCCAGGTGCCATAAATTGTCATATGTTCTCCTTTGTCTTTTTTGATACCCTGTCCAGGGTGGATATAGTACATTTTGTGACACTTGGTTCTAAACCACTTTGTTCGTTGTAATAAGACATCTTGTCAAAGGCACCACAAACTTTACTGATATATAATTCTGTGGTGCCATATTTTCATTCTGTGGCCACTGGCAATGTAAATTTTGAATATGAAATTAATCTAGCGTCTGCTTTAATGATGACTCCATTGCAAGTGAAGAAGACAGTGGTGTTCCAGTGGCTATCCACAAAGCCGGTACCTTCGCAGGAGGAAATGAGTGCAAAATATTACCCCCAAAGCAAGCACAAATGTTATTCACTGGTCTGAGGAAGCTTTAATTCATTCTGACGCCATTAACCCTCAATGTCCGTCAAGGTCACTGCTGTCAGTATGTCAAAAATCTCGTCTGCATGGACACATGCAATGACTGCAAAGTAATCATGTCGATAGGAGGGAGAAAGTGTAGCAAAATGTGCAGAAACTCTGATTCATGTCACTGCTGTCATGTTTTCACTGTCGCACCGATGACAAAAATATCAGTATCTCTGCTCTTCCCTGCATCATTAAAGCGTCTTCACGAAAACCTTTAGTAACTTTGCATTACTCTCCTGGGCACCATCAGTTGAGTAATTGCGAATATCCACAATAGTGAAACAGCAAAGATTGAGCATGAGCGGGACTGAATTTTTCTCTCCTCTGCTGCATTTTTCCAGCTTTTCATTGGAACACCCACAGTATATGATACATTATCCCTATCACGCCGCACCTCTGTCACTCATCAGGCATGCAGTGGAGCAGCACTTCAGTAAATGCATATGTAATCTTTGTATTGGGACCACTTGGAAAATTCTTATTACGTTTCTGACTTGTCTTTTTGTATTGCGTGTATACTCCCCCCACTATGATTACAACTGCCAGATTTGTTTTGCATTTGTGCAGATCAGACTGTCTGCAGTGGGCTCCTGACTATTCTATGTTTAATACTGCAGAGTGGTAATAAGAAATGAGAAATTCCAGTGGAAGTTCGAATCAGACATCAAGATTTTCTCTTACTGACAGTTTGTAGTGTGTCACAGGAGAGCATGATTGGGGTTGTGGTATGTTGCAGTCATTTAAGACTGTGCAAGACTGAAAGCATGGGATTTGTCTCAACATCGCCTCTTTCTGTGGAACGTTAGTGGGACTTTGCGCCAAAGACTAAAGAGACTCTTCAATTCACAAAGGCTCTATTACATAATTTCATACACGATCTCTAAGGTGGCAAATCACCAAAATCGGCCTTATTTTCCCTCAAAGACACGCACGAGACTCCATCGGCCGCATGATGTGGGACCCAACCTGCAGAAACTGCGCACTGTGTTACTGAATTAACAGTGACAAGCTAAAAATCCTCATTGTTAACTGGTCAGTGAAGCAGCCATGAAACAAACAAGGGCCTTGTCGTGCAGGAAATTAGACTGAGAGGAGCAATACTGCACCTAACAAGCTTACAGCATTTGGCAGAGGGTGATTGAGAGGGAGGCTTTTTCTTGGGCAGAGGCACTGGACCATCAACTTTAAGTCTTACATATCCTGTGGCCTCTGACCAAGCACTACTCACACACACACACACACACACACACACAAGGTGAGAGAAGGCACTTAAGGGCCTGTGCTTCAGTGGAGCAGCTCACTCTCCAGCAGAAAAACAAAGGTTGTAATGGATTCTACATACATCTTTGTGTTTACGGGGTTGCAGTGCTGAAAAGGAGCATTTTGTCTTTGCATAAATGTGTTTGCCTCTCCGATTTCTTAAGCCAAAGTTCGCATTGCCTCCAGCTTGGGGCAACATCAGGAGAACACTTGACGTTGGAGCAAGTTTGTTTCAGTGAAAAGCCATACCTTGCATCCACCAGATGTAATTGGCGGATACCAACAATAAACACATGAAACATGAATCGTGAATCGAAGCTTTGCATTTGTGCTTAATGCTGTCACAGGGTCAGACGATTTTAGGCCAGGCTGAGCCATTTCCTGCCCAAACATGTACACTAAATACATATTTATTAGAACATGTGATCCTCACATGAAATAGAGTGATGTAGCAAAATAAAAAGCAATGTGTGTCCACAGATGGAACAGATGTACTGTTACAAAGGTGCTTGCACAGAGGAAATGAGCGATGCCAGTGTAGACTCACAGTAAGGTGGCATTTGTGAAACGCAAAGCAGGACAATTTGCTTCAGCAGCCGTTTGCTTTTTTTTTTGTTTGTTTAGTTTAGTTTAGTTTTTTTTCACACCACACATACCCTCTGTCTGTCAAGACATCAGTGCTCAACCATTTAAAGGGAAATATACGATGCCGGAAGCTCATAAGACTACATTTTATGTGTTCAATTGGGAGTCGAAATGGTCTTGAGTGATGAGATTGGTAAGGGAGTCGACTCTATTTTAATGCCTCACTGAAGGTGAATCTGACCCCTGGTGTGGTAAAACTCCTGAGCAGTGTAGCAAAAGCACACGCAGCAAGTTCAGCATCTCAAAGGGGTCATTGCCTCCAGGAGATGGGAGAAGAACACTGCCAAGCCAAGCCCATTAACAATTGTTGATATAGGTCACTATGATTTGACCGACTATAAATTTCATGTATTGTAATGTGAACATGGCTATATTCAGCCCAATACCATGGTGTCTATTTTAAACTACTACTATTTTCATGTCAAAGTGGTATTATTATCCACTCTGATGATGCTGCTCTTGAAGGGACCCATGTGATCTGCTTGACTTTGGTTGAATTTTTACATTGTCCACATTTTGATTGATATGTGATTATGGTTAAAATTTCCACATTTTCTATTTTGGCAGCTATTATGTATCAGGCGATTGTCTGTTTTTGTCACCTGCAAACTGTTTAGAATTGCCTCTGCTAAGCCAGCCTTTATTTTTGCTCTACATATTTGATATTGTGGCAGGTGTTTTGTCCATGACTTACTTCGCTACATTTGTGGGGAGGGAGACATTCCCCTCATCCTTACACCATAAAAACTGAAACATTTGAAATTCTTGGTGCCAAGCCATATTGTGCAATAAAGATAAATGAAGATAATAAAGATGTGACCCATGTTCCCATCCAAAGGATGAATGTTGCCTCATGAACTTGAGGTAACATTTTCAAATTAGATTTCATCTTTATCAATGATGTCCAATACCTCTATTCAAGTGTATATGTTGACCAGTCTGCGATATTTCAAACAAGACCCAAGAACTTGTTACAACTGAATTTGGCACCCCTGCCAGGAGACGCTTACTTGTTGTTTTCTAAACTCCTTAACAGAAGAAATACACAGTCCAGGACCAGCAATGCCGGAGGGAGCTCTTTGTAATGCCATCTTAAGATAATCAAAATAGAGACACATCTACACAACTGTGCAGTGCTCATGTATCATGACCCCACGGCTGAGGCACTGAGTTGGGGAGGTAGGATGGTAGTGAGTATGATAATGGAATTTATCGTGACGGGCGTTGCAAATCTCTGGTGTGATTACAAATGACATTGATCAGGTGATGTTAGTAGGACAACTTATCAAACTCAACTGCTCTCAAGACCGCTGCATATCATGTCGGCGGGACAATTTCTTGCAATGACAACATTTTTTGTTTACTCTCATGGGACAACGGTCACTTAAAGTAGAGATCGATGAATTAAATCTTAGAAGTCTTTTTCAGCCTGTTGCCTTAATGAAAAGCAAAACGACACAGAGAGAATCTGCTGCGGGTAAACAGGAACAAATGTGGCATTTAGAAACGAGACATTAAATAAGGCAAAGCATGCTGGGATGCAAAAGGAATAGGTCATTTGTTAGCACGGATAAGGTCACAATGGAACTTTGTGAACAGCTTGTAATTGACTGCAGTAATTTCAAGTAACTTTCTAAAACCTCTGAAATTAACACTAATGCTTTAGACATATCATATCATTAATAGTGGCAGCCTCCGCTGCCATCTCTGTAATGGAGGCAAGGCAATCTCAAGGTGTTAACAGGTAATCAAGATTTTGTTTTGTTTTATTTTGGGGGTTTTTTCTTTGTTGGTTGTTTGGTTGTTTGAATTGTTTTTCCTTTCGTTTCCCTTCCCTTCCCTTCCTTTCCTTTCCTTTTGTTCAGCCTGGTTTCATTTCGTTTCATTCCATGTTAGGTTATATGAAAGGGCATTATACTAACTGACCATGTTCAGAGTGTCAAGACGGGAAAAGGCAATTTAAGATGCCAAAGTCAATCGGCCACATGAGATGGATTTGTGTGATTGAACAGATTCTCCTTCATTTGTATATAATCTGACAGTAGTTCAGCTCCGGCATGTTGCAAGCTCTCTTTGGCTTGCACCTTTTTCCTTGCCCTCAGTGGATTGATGAAATTGCTGATGTGGAGTGTGGAATTATCTCCCTTTTCCAATAGCCGTGTAACATTCTTGAACGTCGGTGGGAACTGGACCACTTGGTTAGTTCAGAATATGCCTGCAGGATGACGTTTCTGCTGACTAAGCGGGCCACAAAAGAACTTGGACACCGTCGACTTTGATGAACTCTGCAGAAATTTGCTGCTCCGTGGGGCCACACAGCACATCGGCAAGCTGAGCGTGCAGGTGTGGATGAATAGTACGACTATGAGGCTCCCAACCCAGTATTTCTCTCCATTGAAATGGTCAGGGATGTGGAGTTACGCTTCCCATACCACAACCCACAAATAACGGGAGTCACAATGCTCACAATGTCAACATAGACAAACACTTCTCCCACCTGACACCACATATGTTGTCCGCAATCTGTTCTCTGCAAAGGCTAGCTTGTGTTTTTGTCACTGAAGTTCTGTTTGCCAGCATGCTAGTGGCCACTGAATAGGAACTTCTGCTCTCTCACAACAGTTGTGATGCCAGACTAGCCATCAATTATGATCCGGATGGGAACAGAAAGCACACACATGAGATTGCTTTGGGCGTTTTGTGACATTTTATTCAAACTGTCCAAAGCCATGTCAAGAAGCTGTGTCATCAGCTTCCCTCGAGGCCGTTGGTGGTCCCGAGGTAGCATGGTTACATGTGGCCTGCATTTGTTATTCCGAAATCTCTGAAAGGAGGCGAGACACGGCCTACTGTGGTGAAAAGTGCCTGGGCATCGGCTGTACAGTCTGCATGCCAACTGCGTGATCTTTGAACTTGCGAGGCATCTGTGAGTGCCACTGCACAACACACATTTCACGGTGGGATTTTAAATTTTTTTTCCTATTGACCTCATTATCAAGAACACCTGTGTAGTGATCGCGGCTTTTCATCAGTACCTTAATATGCCACACACTTGTGGAAGATGGAGCATCTCGAGAAAAGAGAGGTGCAATGAGAGAAATAGATTTGGTTAGGGTAAGCACAGTCTGTGAGAAGAAAGAATAAATCATTTTTAATGTGTATTTCTGGGTACAGGTATTCATCAAGTATGAGCACAGCACAGCTCATTATTGAACCTGTAATGCTCGGATGGGTGTTGTCGATAGACCCTAATTACTTCCACCAACATATTGCATTCATAGACACGAGTGGTGAGTACCTGACAGGAAAAAAAAATTCTTATTGAATTGGTCACAAGAATGCAGTTGAAAGCTGTCCAAATGTGATGGAGGCCGATGTATAGTGAGATTGTTTGGCTCATTTATATTCATATTGAGAGGCAATAATATCATTATATTGTTGCATCTCATAATGAAATTACATTATTGCATCTCAGAAAGTAAGAGATACATCCATATATGCAAATTCAACTATGTACGTGTGTCAAGGAACTGTCTCTCATTATCGAATTGCAAGGATCATGGCAAAGCTAATTAATAATTATGAACCCACAGTCCAGACAAAATAATTACCTGTCAGATAAAAATCATAAAAGACCCTGTGGTGGCAGGGAACTATCCGTGACTTTCAGGAGTACTAATCCTGTTTCATTTCAACAACCGTGCCTTCACCCAAAAAAAAAAATCTGAAAAAAAATTGTTTGCCCAATGTTCATTTCTCCAGCTAGTATTGCGCTGTTCCTCCACTGATTCATGTGTTTGGTTTTAGAGAAAAAAGTTAGCCTTGCCTGCAAGACATGTATATTTTCATTTTATTACTTTTATTTTTTATTGCAGAACACCTCACGTCTGAGAGAATCTAATGTGTTTTGTGATAGCTCAACAGCTACAAAACCCATCACTTCACTTTGCTACACCACAGCAGCAGGTCCAATAAATGCCTTTGAAATGGTCAACCAGGGTGTTCTTTATTAAAACTATACATTCTGATTGTGACAGCACACACCATTAGAACACTCACTATTGCCCAAAATTCAGGTATTTTAACCATAAAACCAAATGCTGATTTGTGCTGTAGTGTCACACACGCACACACACACACACACACACACACAAAACAGTGACTGAGATATGACAGGATGCCTTAATCTCTCCTCTTACAAGTCCACATAAAGCGTTGTGAAGATTTTTATCTGAAAAGAGGTCACTTTGGAATATATGAAGTTGAATTTTTTACTTTGAGATGTTCAAAATGGTTACATGATGGTCACCTAAGCTCACTCTGTGGTCCTCTCTTCTCGGTCAGTCCATGACATCAGACAATGTAAAGGGAAAAAAATGGTTTTCCACTTTTTAGTTGCCCCCTCTTGTGAGAAAGACAATTGCAAAGAGACAACTTTCCCATGTGATATCATTGTAACTTTTATTTTGGAGATGTCTGATTCATAATGTATAAATAACTTTCCGTTCCACAGGAAAACTGATAACTGCAGTGGTTTGAATAGTGCAGAGCGTCAAAAGGGTGTCGCGAATCGCAAATGACTCAAAGCGATTCCAGAATATGTGATTTCTACCTCAAGTGGGTGCAGGTGCAAGAAGAAAGACGTCGAGTTAAAAAATGATCAAAGACACTAAAATAGAAATAGTTATAATTAACGCAAGTGTGATGTCAGACTGAAGTTAGCCGAATCTCTACTGGAAGTGTTTTCCTCTGCGCAATAGTCGGCAGTAATGTTCAATCACTGTTGACTTCTCAGATAGACCCTCATAGTCGAGAGCAGAAGCACTTGCCTCACTCTGTGTGTAATTTGTGTCCATGGCATTCAGACATGAAATTAGATGCCCAAAAAAAGAGAAGATGAATTGCCCCTGCCATTTTCTTGACTTTGTCGGAGGAGATGTTGCAACAGTGTTGTCAATCTCAACATGACTGTAGCTGCCAACCAACAACTGTCACATCGTTCAATAGCTCTGACAGCACCAGTGTCACCCTCAGGGCCACTGAAACTACATACAGCAAATACTCAGATGAGTATAAGTGGAGGCTTGGCATTCCATCTCTCAGTAACCGTGATATCTGCAATTGTCTCTCAGCCTTCGTTTACTTGGAAGCACCGGAACGGAAAGAGTTTGCCGAGCCTTACCAGCTGCCGTGCTGCCGTGATTATTTTAACTATTTGAAAGAGCCCTGACATTGGTTCATCTGTCTATTATTCAGTATATCATCTTCAAGTAGATTCAAGATTTAAGAACTTTTTTCCCAATGTGCTCAAGAAGAAAAATAGTACTGCGACATTCTTCAATGACAGTCTTACTTGTTCGACCTCCTGCACACAACAGTGTACCGTCAGTGAAATAGAATGAGCTAAACAGTGCAAAGGGCCTATAGAAAGTACAATGTGAAAAGAATTATTGTAGAAACTAAATTCAAATACATTATTTACAGTGGACATTAAGAGCAACAATGTACAACGGAGAGCAAAGTGGTTGGACCTTTTTAGAGGAAGTTATTAACCGCCACCAAATACATTTACTTCTCATCTCGCTCCTTTTCCGTATTGACAGTGTATCAATGGATACAATGGATTGTATGTCAATACTCGATGTGGATGGAAAAATTCAGCCGCAGCCTCAAGATGAATACCGTCCATGTTAGACATCAGTAGCCTGTTTCCACCAGAGGATTGCTCTTGTTAAGTCTATCAATTCTCACTGAAGTCATTAAGTCAGGAGTCAAGTTCAGCGATGTTTAGAATGTTCAACAAGATTTCCCCAGATGCATGTGTTATCTGGAGAAAGATGGGTTTATTTTGGTTTTGCTCTGTTTGGGTTTTCCGCTTGGACGTCTTGTGCATGACTGGAGACATCCAAAACAACAATGTAAGATGTCATCAAAATGTCCTGTCTATTCACATACATGTATATCTAATTGTGTAGTCTGCATCGTGTAGTTGTAATCAAACTTCATTAGAAATCAGATATACGGTAAGGTGAAAAAATGTTGAATGTGCTCTGGAGACCTACCGAGAAGGCGTTCTTTTTAAACTCAGCTGGTAAACTTTGAGCAGTGATAAGCACTGATGCTTGACATGGGCCTTGCTAACATGTCTTCAATCTTTTCAACTGATAATTTGTGAAATAACCCTGATTTGTTAGCTCAGGTCTCTTGTCCTTGTACGTTTCACCTTCACATGCCAAAGAAAGGATAAAATTTTGGACACTTGTACCAGAATGAATTAGGTCTATCACTTGATCTGTTTTTCTGGGCTTGCCGTCCTTTCTGTGCGTAACACTTGTCACAAAATCTTTTCTAAATTAAAACATGAAGGTTTGCATCTGTTCCATGGCCAAGAAACGAGTGTACTTCAAATTCTCTCAGATTCCCAAAGGGCATCCTCCTGAACACAAGGTGTCTTCCAGAGAGGAGGTTCTCTCAGGCACTTCCTCTGCAGTTGGAGTGTCAATTTTTCTTCCACACCTACTCACAACTCAGAACAAAGCTTCCCTATTACTTTCCCCCTGATTTATTTTGATTTCATCCAGGGTGAGAAAAATTTGCTGTTTTAGTATTTTGTTGAGATTTTTTTTTTTTTTTTCAAAATTCAGAGTCCATGAAATTTGAAGTGATCTTCTGCTACCACAAAAGGCCATGATGACTTGCTGTGTGCACAATTTAAGACACTGAAATTAGAAAAAAAAGTTTAACCTCAGCGTTGTTCTTTATGCATAACATCAGGTGCATTAACGAAAATCCACATGAAGCACCTCTATGTTCTCAGGAAATGCTTTAGATTGCTGCGGCCTCCAACTTCTTCCTATTCCAAATACAGATATGTGCCAAACCTATACAGGGAAGCGGAGCATATATTATTAGTATGTATTATCTTTTTCCTAGATCTGCTCTTAATAAAAATGCCAGAAGCCAGAATCAGCTATGCTGGAACATTTGGGGAGCAGCGATCAGACACAATGGCAGAGAGATTCTCTTGCCCTTGAGATGAGAGCTGGCATCCAGGACATGGTGTAGGTGTTCCATTTCAAAGCACTTTTATCACACGGCTTGACTTTAAAATTCACTCTGGTTCACAACATAAAAATGTAAGAAATTTGAGTCGTTATTGCCGGAGGATCAAGAAACGGACGGCTTGTTTGTGGCCTTACATGTTTCAGACAGTAATATGACTCAAGCATTGTCAGAACAGTGATTCTCACATGAGAGACAAAAGACCAAACACATGCCATGCCGTCACCTGTCACTGTGCCCTCGCCACGCAGCTCAGATGAGGGAATGGCTGCCAGGTGTGTTCACTTGGAGGGTGCAAAAATGACAGGCACTTCAAATTACTATTGGCTCACTGGGCATTGGATTATTTTGAAAGCTACTGAAACGATTCATCACCGTGTACAAAAAGTACTTCATTCAAAAACACCAAAGTACAATCACACCCCCGGGCATTAATGAAGAAGCGTGCTGAAGCAAACTGTCACTTTCATGGACAGAAATTCCGATTTTTGTACAGTAAGCGTCTTGTATCAGGTCTTTGGGTGGCAAGGTGTGTGATACATCAGAATTTATTTTTGTTAGAAATGTCAGGCTCTGAGGTGCATGACTGAGAAGACTAGAGCAAAGGGGGCCTGTGAGCAGTTTCTCACCAGCTTCAATGAGAACTGTCACGCAGCCAGAGCTCCCCCTCGGATGCCTTTGTACAGCTGTCTGGGAGGGAAAACCGGCTCAAGAAGGTAGATGCCAACTCACTCATTTCTCTTGTCCATGAAAAGGTCACGCTTAATAGTTCCTGTGCTGCCCGTCCCTCCTAAGTGCAGTCACGTGTCCTTCACCAGGTAGCATGGACATGAGGTCACCTGGTATTAACTTAGCGACTTTTTGAGTTTGCAGGAGTTTCAGCTCTGCATGTTGTGGCCCAATAATTGGTTTTAATCTCTCCTTCCTGATTTAATGGAAATGGTTTATGGGGATATTTTAGCGCATGCATTGTCGTTGAAATTAGAAAAGGAAAGACATGTGAAATACATTCCTGGCGTACAAATGCCCTTAACCCTTCACAATTTTGTCTGCAAAAGTTAAAAGTATAGTGGAGCGTTCCCGCCCTGCACGCACGCACGCACGTGTGCTCGCGCACACACGCACACACAAGTACATGCACACACACACTTGCTCCCCTTAGTCATGAAAGATATTTTTGAGGTGTACCAGTCCCTTTGCTTCCATACAAAGATGCAATCACGTCACGTAAGCATACTATACCAATATCAAATTGCATTGAAGATGGTGGTAAAGCAGTGACAGTTGTGGGCAAATGCATCATTATCCTGATGGATTCTGCTGTTACTGCCGTTTACCGTCTCTCATTTGGCACACAGCTTAGTGGATACTCCTGTAACATTTCGGCTGGGTCAATTGACTCTCTGACAGCCCGCATCGAGTTGTTTACGGCCTCTTTGTTTGTTTTGCCATCTGACTGGCTGCACTTTGCAACTCAAGAGCCAGTAGTGATCTTCTGCAATTATTTTACAGAAAAGGGGAATCTAATCAGTTTTCAGATTCAGTCCCCCGGACAGATTCAGTCCTTCAAGTCCCCCTGTCATCTTTTCTTATACACATTTTGGTTTGTCAGCACATCAAGCAATGCAAACCTGGTGTGGTATTGTTTTTACCCAGAACTTAAATCAGAAATTGCCATGATAATAAACGTAGCAGTGCTAAGGTTTGAAACAGTCCATGACTGGAAAGTGCAAACAACATTTTGTACATAGAATTTAGGTGAGGAATTTTTTTTTCCACCCATCAGCCTGGTATCAGTTGAATTCGATAAAACAGCCTCAATATCTTAATTTCATGTGGGAGTGAAATGTACGGGAACATGGGAATCATGCCTCTTTAACCCTGCCATCTTTCAGTATGGAAATTTAGAGATGTAGAGAATATTGAATAGCATCGTGATGCCAGCGTACCACAGGGAATATAATACATTACATTGGCGCATTGACATCATAAAGTGAGGTAATGTTGTTGATGTGTCGAGGCAGCTTTTGCTGAAATTGCAGTTATTTCCTTTTATGAAAGCCTCCAAGCAATTACACTAGGTGTAAGACAATGAAACAAATAGGAATCGGATTTTTAATAAACAGACACGGATTGAAGGATTCCCACAGGCCTCAGCGTCACCACCAACAATTAGCAACAATTACCAACAATTACAGTAGTACAGCCATACCTGCTTCATTTGCAGGGAGATCAGGAAGCGAACAAAATACGTTTCATTTAAAGTGACAGAGTGGCAAAGCAATATTTTTTTCATTTTGAGCATTCTATTTGCTGGCACTACGCCTTACATCTGTGACAGCCAAAGCCACACTATGCAGTGATGTGTAGGGAAATGAATTGTGAGACGCAGGGGGGGAATGTTTCCATTTTTTCCATTCCATTTAAGGCAAATCCCATCATAGCTGAAGTAGATGTGTAGAATGGATAATTGCATACAGTGTTTTTCAATGCGTGGCTTATTGATTTTTTGCATTGTCGTGATGATATGTATGTAATAGTTTGTTTTCTGGCTTGAAACATTAAATGGAACAATCCACAAACATCATAGCTAATGAGTTGGTTTAGTTTCATTCCCACAGATAAACCATAAAACATACATTTTATGATATCATATGATCAACATCACAGTCCATCAGATTACATTAGATCAGATGTGTTACTTGTTTTCACCAGTGATGCCACTATTGTGGTTTGGTCTGGTTTGGTTTTGTTGGTCTTCTGGGCTCGGGCAACTTATACCTTGGAGAGACTTGTAGTCTGGAGAAAATGGTATGCAGAAATGCTATACAAGGAAGATTTTATTAGTAGTAGTAGTTTTAATCTAAGACAAGCTTGTGCTTGAAAGTCGTCAGTACAGCATTGACACAATACCAACATGACAGAAACATGGCTGGTCAAAACATTCGACACAGCTCCAACACAAAAGCCAACTGCTTTTATGTCCTCTGAGAGCCTTAGTCGTCTTTTTGACTTCACTCCTCCTGCTGCCGCCTCCAAAGTCTCACCAATGATTCATTGATCCCAGGCTGACGTGCAGTCGTTCTGTTTCCCTCGTTGATGGCCAGATGGATTGTCTCTTCCCTAAAAAGCTTCATCATAGGCATTTCCTGTCGTCCATAAAAAGGGCGTGTGCATGATGCGCAATACAACAGTTCACAATCTAAATGAACAACTGGCAGTGTCCTCTTTGGCACTTTCACTTTCATGACATGTCTGTCTGACTTTTGCGCTTCCCGATAGACTGCCCCATGGTGGCCGTTAGCCAGTAGGAATCTGTAGATAAGCTGTATATAAGCCGCAGGGTTCACAGCTCCAAAAAAAAAAGTTACGGCTTATAGTTCAAATTTTACGGTAAGAAGATTAATATAATGTGGCATTGAAAGCCCTAATGAGTATTTGGGGAATGGCGCGGCACAGAGGTGGAAACCATCATCTTGAAACAAGGCAATTACGCCAGCTTGAAATCAGGTAATGTGGGTTGTAAATCCCAGCAGACTGCACAAAAACAGCCAACATCGTAGTGTCCTTGAGCAAGTCACTGAAGCCCCTGAACTACTCTCGAGGCATGTCGCTAAACGGCCCTCTGCCCCTCCAAATAATGAGGATGGACCATATGGAAAGGGGCAATTTCTTAAAAAGTAATCTTTGGCTGATAAAGTAATCTCCAGCCCGTGCAGTGGGTAAATAAATTGAAGTCTGCATTTAAATGTTAATATGAAATGAAGTGAATAAGTAGACGTCTGCTAAGTTTCTCTGTTATTCAACTGGGTGCACCTGTAACCTGTGTAATCTACAGTTGTAGAATTACTCCTCACTTAGATCGGTCATAAAATGAAGGAGGTTTCCGTTTAATGCACCTAGATGTGATGAGAGGTGCCAAAATGATTTTTGGCAGCATACTTAAATTACTCAAACCACGTCCATACAGAGGGAAAAGGGAGAACAAGGAGAGGGGACGTGAACACGTTCCTTCATATTGTGACAGTGTTGTTTATCTCTGTGCTCTTGCGGGGATTCAGAGCATTGTTATCAGGGTTAACAATCGTCCACACAGGCCAGTTGAATTCAAACAGTGACAGCGTGGTAGTCCAGCCAAAATGGAAGTGTAATTCCAAAACAAATTAGTATGGCTGCTGGCCTTGTTACCAAAAATCTTCCACCACCACAAAAAATTTATAAAAAGATCTGCCTCAAATCTTGCTCAATAACCTCCTTTCTTTCAAACTAAGGTCCTCTACCCAGTGCGCAGGAGTCTGGGGGTTCTGCAGTGTTGTTTCTTGGACTGCATTTTCTGTGCTTAGTCCATTGTATTCTTGCCTAGTTTAGGGGTCACAGCCCGGAGTGCTCCAATCACCTCGGGCACCATTGTTACCTTCACATCCCACATCTTTTGTAACTGCTCTCTACGCTCCTGGCATTTCTACAGTGTCTTGTCCGCTCCAATGTCATTGTTCTTTCAGACCGTCCTGTCAATCACCACTGTCCTCCTCCTCTGGTGTTAATGGACCACCACTATTTCTGATGAGTTTGCTGTCGCCGGTGTGGCGGCTCAGATCTGGAAGTCCCAGGCCTTACCCTGATCATTCTCAATCACGATAGGGTGTGTCCTCCATCTGCAAATTGGGACATCCTGCCTCTCGGCTAGACTGTCGTGCTGTCCCCAGACCTTTTGGAGGGAGACTAGATTAGACTTGTGCCACAACTCATCGCAAAGTGAGAGACAAACATGGAAATCGCGTTTTCATGCATAACTTTGAAGTTGATGGTTTTCTAAATGTGTGGTCTTAACATGTGGATGGCTGTATGATGTAGCAGAGGCCGGCTCACCAGCACAAGAAGGCGTAAGTTCTGAGGGCAGAGAGCACTGCACTGCCAGGGACAAAAACCCGAGCTTGCCCTTGCAGACGGCTTGTTAAAGCTGCAGAGGATGAGTCAGAGAGCATCGCCTAACAGGAGGCCTTGTTGTTCAGAGTCCAGTCCAGTTTCATCTCATCAGCCTTGCTCAAGGCAAAAGGCAGGGAAAAAAATGAATGAATGAATAAAAATATTGAACGGGAAATCGCCTCCATGTTCTCATCTTGACATTTTCCCCTCCAATAAATCACCTTGAGGAGGAAAACAATAATCCCCCCCACCCTCCAACAAAGAAATGAGATTCCCTTTTAAATGAGCTGCCAGCCCACTTGACATAGGAGTTGCCACAAATTTATAGACGGTGAATTAACTTGCATCAATAAGTGAGTACACTTTGGTATATGTCTTGCTCTTGTGCTGCACAGTGACCAAAGCTGTCCAGCAAACTAGAGGAAATCATGTTAATGCATCCACAACATTTGCAAGTTGCATGAAGAACGTTTTTCATATCCGTATGTATTTAAAGCGCAGCGATGATCCGATCACCAAAACAGCCTCATCTGTCTTGCCTGGAGCCTAAACCCTTACTGAAGCATGGGCATATTTAAAGAGGCAGGAAGGACGTCGCTTCATTAAGCCTGAATTACTGCTGCATTAACTGCAGTTTCAAAACACATGTTTATCAGCACGCATTTTCTATTTTGTACATTTATTACTCAGTCAGTACATAAAATTTGCCATCTACTAAATAATGCACATTTTCTTTGAGCACTATATGGTGGAGAAGAAATAGATCACTTTCGATTTGGAATTGCACTTTTGATGGAGAAATCTTTGCGAATCCATTCAATAAAGCAATGGGTTTGTAGGCACAACACATTTTGAGCACATTCACCTTATAGACCGATCAAATCTTGCATGTAAACATCATCTATAATCTACACTGGTTGTGGTAAGATATGTACTAGTCAGCAATCTATTTGTGATTAGGACCAAATGTGTTTTTGTTGTATGTCACACTGTAACATATAATATATATGGTTGTATATATATCGGTTGTGTGTGTATACTTTCAGGGTAAAAGCCCACCACCTAATAGATAGTCTGCATCTTTTTCGTGTGGTCTGGCAGATGTCGAATCCTCCTGATCCCTGTGTGTGCCACAGATTGGAGCGAGTTAATATTTCAGCGCAGAAGAGCTGCATTTGGCCACGAGCCAGCACCCGGGTCAGGTTAACAGGGCGATTGTGTGCCAGCGCCCAGGAGAGTCTTCAATATTTCATCGGTCTTTTTTTTTTTCAGCCGTCATCTCTTTTTTCCGTAAATGTGAAATTAATCACCATATTTGTCATGAGCCAGAAAAAAGAATCACTCGCATATATTCATGCATTTCCACACAATGTGGCGTTGTGTAGAATCCTGTTTCAATTGAATTCTGCAAACGATCTACAGTACAATCTCCAGTACTAGGTGATATTAGAATAGTAGCAGAAAACAGACACTTCAACGGAGCACATCAGTTATCAAGTGAGATGGTGGAGGTGGGGTGAAGACAGCAGAGTCAACCAGCTGAAGCCGTATCAATAAATTATAAGCTGTCTTGCACTGAGTAGCAGAGGAGATTCAATCAGACAATTTATATGACGGAAATCTCATAGTCCCCTCTCTAGTAGCAATATAAACGCACAAATTCGCGTCATTATCTGAAAGTCCACCGAAAGAAATAGTCTAAGTAGTAATAGTATCAAATGAAAAGAGTTTACTCGTTTTATTTTTTCCCTCAACCCGTGTTGAATTGGTTCAATTCGCCCCTCTCAACATGACATACAAACATCACGGCTCCACCTCATGAGGTGGAGAAATCAAGTAACCCAATTGGTATGGTTAAAAAGTTCAAAAGAAAAAGCTACAAGTCATGAAGGAGAGACAGAAGTGGGAAGCAGTAAAACACACGTTGTGCTTTAGTTGTTTTCCTCCAGTCAAATGCCAAAGCAAAGGAAGCGTCTCAGGGAGGACAGGAGGCTTCCTGAGGCTGCTGGAGCCGCTGATGCTGGATGTACATTCACATCTGTCTGTCACGATAGCGCCACTGACAGGGGAGCAGGTGGGACCAACAATGGTCCCTCGCTGAGGCTGAGTGACAGGTTCGGTAATGACATTTAAAGACAAGTCGCCCATTCGCTGACCGTTCCATTTTACGCAGGAAGTGTGTTGATTGCTCAGATATTGTCATACAGGGAAGGACACACCTATATCTTGATTTTCATTCGTCTCCACTGTTGCCGTGTGGCTATTTCACGGATCTTTCAGATTGTGTTTGGTTTACTTTGTGTTGATGTTGTTTACAAGACATGATTCCCAACAACCATGTTAGAAATCAAAACTCCAAGCGTAAGATGTATATTTTGTCTAACCCTCCCCCAACCCCACAGCTGTCCCAATAATCATCAGATTTCGATTTTTGTTCAGAACACTAATAATTGCATCTGTATGTGAAAATTATGTTAAGTGTATCTGGAGGTCTACTATCTAATATATGTATTGCAATGTTTACTACACTTAAATTAGGAGCCATTCAAAAGCACCTTAGATTAAGTGCTAAGTAATGTGTTAACACAGCTTGTCCGATACGAGATCAGTCAGCTCCACCCCCCAAGAACCATATACAGTATTGCTTGCTTTCCTACTTGTGCCACCAGCCAGGGCAGTGTCACACGGCAAACAGTATCAAAGGATTCGCTTCGAGTGGTGGGAGATGAGGAAGAATGAGGAAGAAAGTGACAGTAGTCTTGCCCCAAATTGCTATCGATTCAGTTGTTTGAACCTTTTCACTGTGAGGTTAAGAGCCGAGACTGAGGTTCAACGGAAGGAACTGTCACTTGTTGCCACCCAAGTGTCTTAATTCAATGTGATGTGTGTCTGACCCTGACGCTCCTCTCAAACGGTCCAGTTAGTGAGCGTCCTAATAGAGGGTCAACCTGCGGCTTTATCAAGCAGAAGTCATACGATTACCCTTGGAGGGAAGCAACAATGGAGCAACTCCTCTGGTGACCAGCAACAAGCATTCTACCCTTTTATATTTAAAGTCAGTGTGCCCTGATACGCTCAAAACCTGCAGCCATATTGACACCAAATTTTCCGTGAGGTGGAGCCGGAATTCTTCCTGAAAAAAGCCTTACTGTAGATAAAAAATCAGTGCTCACAGTTTCACTGATGTTAGTAAGTTGGTTTGGGATAAAACTTTAAAGCTGGTAATCCCTAAACACAAAAGATATAATTCCTTGCAAGAAGTAGCAATAGCAATAAGAAAAGATATCGGCTGTACTGTTAATACCAAATAGCCCTGACGATGAGTTGTGGCCGCTTATCGATGGACGCTGAAACCTAATGGTCTCACAGTTAACGGGTTCATTAGAAGAATGGACTCTTATGGCACATAGATTTCAACATATAGCACCAATTAGACTGATTGACTCGGAGGCTCAGCCTGAGATGTACGCTCTATACATTCATTAAGATTCAGTCGGTAGTTGGACTGTATCTGTTAATATTCAACTAGCCTCTGATTGGCCGACCTCAGCCTTGGCGCAACCATAAATTGTAATAGTTGATTTAATAGACAGACAATATTTTGTCAAAAGTAACAGAACTAGACTGGGTAAGAAATCATTGCACTGGCAGAGGGGCAACAAAAGGGAGGAGAGATATACTGAACAACAAACAAAAGGGCAATGGCCAAAAAAGGCTGACACTGAGAAACTAGAGTGACAGTAAAACTCTCTGGAGAGGCAAGAACACTGACGGGCGGAATGGGAATGTGAGAGTAAGACTAATGTAATCAAAGTTATGCCAGAGCAGTAGAGACGCTGTAACACTGAAACCGAGCACACGCACACATGGAGATGAGCAGAATGACAGAGACACGTCACAGGGTAACCTGTGCACAGCATTAAACCCATCCTGAAGAGAAGCTGAAAATGGCAATCAGGATCGTGACAGCCATTTTGGTATTTGAGTATCCTTATTGGACTTATTAGACAGTCACTTAAGTGTGTTTTCAATCAACATGTGGTCTGTCACAGGTGTGATGCAGCATTTAATGAAAAAGAAAAACAGATGGTTTAAAAAGAAACACCACAAGAAATACAATAGCGCACTTGGAATATAATTTGTCACCATTTTGTTCCTTCAAATCAGTGGCAAAAGATCAATACTGCTCCCGGTGGAGGGTGCTATTCCCAAACACATCGCAGAAAGTTTACAGAATTCATTTTGAAAATTGTGCTTTATATCCTCTTCTGAGGGCTCCTTTCAAATGAAATGCAAGATCATCCATGACACAGTCTTACCTTTTGTGTCAGAGCTAGAAGAAGAGGCCATTAACAGGATGAGTCAAAGTCTACCTGCTGAACTTTAACCCTCCATCTTCCACCGGGCCCACATTTTTCTCTCTCATCCATTAATCTCTTCTGTGCCCGTCTTCCACCAGTTGGTCTCTGTCAGAGACTTTTGAGGAATCACAAATGTGTCCTTGCAGTGCCCGTGTAAGTGGATCCCATCATCTTGAATGGGCCCCATCTGGTTGATTTCCTCAGTTGAACTGTGGATGCATATGGAATGAACGCCAACGGTGAATGGCTGAAAATATTCAGTTTTCCATTTTACGTACATACGAGGTATCACAGCAAGCGGATTTGTTTAATGTCATGTGACAGCAGATATCATAGAGTTAGGTAAATTTAAAAATCACCTAGATTATGGCGAGGCTTTAGATGATGTGCATTTTCCCTCTTACATTGACATTTCCAAAAGTAGGAGTACAGCTTGAAAGAATAAGCATACTGACAACTGTGGACTATTGTGCTGGTTGTTTCAACGGCTCAACCTCCATTTGGCAGCTGTAGGTCAGCCCTGTTAGTCCATTTACAGGAAAATGGCGTACTGTGCTCGGCGGGGAGTCGAGCATTTTATAGAGAAGGAGTGATCAGCTTGTGCACGAGCCACAGCGTGCGAGTCAGACGAGCGCAGCTAACCTCATTCGTCATAGAGGAGAAAACGCTGGGAAGAGAGGCTTTTTTAGAGCTAACCTGGAGTGCTTAACCTTTAAATAGGACGTATTTAACAGATTTCCATGCGTCTTTTCATTTAGGGCTCTATTTTGGAGGCCCTGTGGTGCTTAATTGCACAAAATCACAGCAGAGGCTCGCACACCGTCTCTGTAGTGCCCTTTTACTGAAGGGTGGCTCTGTTCCAACGGTCTTGCTTGACAAATTCTGGCTCAGGACTCGGATCTTCCCTCCATTTATGGGTATCTAACCACTGATTAACAGTTGTTGTATATGTGTCACAGAGGTGGAGGCAAAGCAAAGCACTCAGCGCTTCGGACAGAAATAACAATGTTGAAATAATTGAATGTCCTTTCTTCTTATGTCTTTTTCTTTTTTTTCTTTTTTTTTTTTTTGTTAAATAAATTACCGCTGCAATACATAAAGAAACATACCAACAGCAGCGTTAAGAAAAATGGCTTCAGCGTTCACTCTGTGAGCACATTCAGATAGCTGAGGACTTGAGCTCGTAAATCACTTTTGGCCAAGACTCCATGAGGCCAGCCATTAAATTGATTTAATTGCAACTGGTGTCAATGACAAACACCAAAAGATTGCCAGTTTCCTTCGGCATGAATCTTCATCAATCCCGCCCTGTTAGATCAGAGGCCTCGGCCATTACACAATCCCATGGTATTGATGCTTGTGTAATCACCAGCCCTCGGAGCCCATTATGGGCCAGGTGGCTGCTACTCAGTATTCCCCCGAGGAAACCACAGGCCTGCATCACGAGCGGAAAAGATTTCAACTATCTGGATCACCCGCCTCCAGAGGAATTAGTTGATTTTTTTTTTAAAAAGAGAGAGGGGGAAAAAAGGTGATTTGTCCACATTCATACTCCTCCTCTGTCCACCCTCTTTTTCTGTCCCTGTGACGCTAGTCTCTTCTCCCTCCCACCTCTACCCTCCTTTTGTGTCCTGCCACACTTCTCTTGCTGTAATTCAACCCTCAGCCCAGAGTCAAATTTTTACTTTGTCATATATGTAATGTCACCACATAAATTTGAAGAACCCAGTATTTTATCTTGTTAACTGCCTAGCTGGATATTCTACTGTTTTTTTGTTTGTTTATTCGTTTGTTTGTTTGTTTGTTTGTTGGGTGAGGGTTAAGGACATGTATTGTGCATGTTGCCACCATGATGCAAAAGGCTCTCATCAGAAAGAATAATTAGCTTGAAATCCAGCCATCTTCATTACTGTTCCAACATTACACTGTTGAGCACCTGGAGGAAAACAACAAATTTCAAGTATTGTAACATTTTCAGACAGCAATACAAGGTGTCATTGCTCACACATTAAGGCCAACTTTTTACCCCTTTGAAAACTTTTTTTTTTTCTAATATCAATCTACTGTGTTGCTGCTATTCAAAAACAAATTAAAATGTGGCAGACAACCACAGTATGTATGAGTGCAGTAAATATGTCATGAAATTACATTTGAGGTTTTGTGTAGTGATGCAAAGCTCCACTGCATTGCTCAAGGGAGGAACGTGTGTAATTCATGAATTATGGCGGGATATACATTATGTGTGACTTGCACAGCTCCTTGTAGGATAAACAAAGTCATTATCCGAAGCAGGGTTGGGAGTGTGTGGATGGAGGTTGGACTCACTGTCATTTGGCAGAGTGGTTGCCAGGCTTGGAAAGGGCAGACGCAACCTCATACACCAGCTCATCCACACTAATAGACATTTGTGGTATTTGGATTCATGCCGTGAAAACGGTTTTGGAGAGAAGAGAAAAACTAAACATCTAGAATATTAAAAGGGTGACAGCAATATTAAATACCACTCGAACACCAAAGGCTGAGATTACATTTACACGGCTGTGCCATTTGTTGATATCTGTGACAGTCATTTGGGTCCCAGATGTTGTTGTTGGTTTCATCCCTCAAGTGGTGTTCACATAATGACAGATTCTC